>APFE030733568.1:0-14036 GCA_000404065.3 Pinus taeda
CCACCCACATGAGGAAGTACACACCATCTTAGAGGGAAGTTCGAATGACTAAGGAGGGAAAGTGAAATTTCTAGCTGGAGGGGGCCCACATGGGTAAAGAGGCCAACGAATTATAAATAGAGGAGGTTCAACCTCATTTGGAATCTTTCGGACATGTTGAACTCACTCTTAGTTTCTCTAGCTGCGTAGCCGGGTCACCCGCTGTTTAGCACGAGTTCTCCAAGCGGATAACTTACCCTCTCTTCGGTGGACAATGAGTGCCACCCTAGTGAGGTTTCTTTCTATCATTCTGGGAGATTGCAGGTGGATATTTAGAGCTCCCAATGCAGCCATCATTCAGTCATTGCGTACTCCAGAAAGATGCAGTAGTGGAATATGCAGGAGTTCATTCAATGGCCTTCCGGGGAGCAATTGCTAAAGGAGTTTTGGAGAAGGAAGTATAGGGGAAGAATATCCTTTAGGAGGACTTTGGGAACTAGAGATTTCCATTTGGGAGCAGTGTGATTGCCAGCACTCAGCACCAGTGCAGGAATTGATCATTGGGCACACGTGGGGGATTCGTGGGTCAGTTGTGGAGCGAGTATTTGACGGGAGAGATAAGGGGAAGTTCGGGGAAGATTATCTCAGCCATTTTGGTGTGTTTTGGAGGGCTTATTATGGATTTACAGGCAGGCCGTACACTTCAACAATTGGAGGAGGGCGTGACTCTTGGGAGGATGAATTTCCGAGGTCAAAACCAGGCCAAACACTTTCTGGGTTTTGGTGGGTTTTGGTTGAAGAGCTTGGGGCTAATTTTGCAGAATTTTCTCGACATATCTATAGGGGTCAAATAGGGATGCCAACTCAGCTAGAAGCTAGAGGAGCTAGGGAGAATTCAAGCCAAAATTTCGACGTCAAAATTTGGCCAATTCCTTCATGGGTTGTTTTATGTATTTGGTGGAGAGGCCCGAGTTAATTTCCTGGAATTTTATGAGCATCGGAGGTGGGGTTTCCTACAGCATCTACGCAGTAGACAACACAGTTTCAATAGGGCAGCATAGGGCATCTTTGTACCAGTGATTTGTGCCATCTCGGCTTCACATTTACCACTTGGCCTTGATCACGCTTGCCATTGAGGCAAGCCCAAGTGAACCACTTCCACATTATTGTCTTTTCTCCCATATTATAATAAAATGGGTGAGCCGTTGGTAATTCCTGCACATTTTATGGGTGTGCACTGAATGTTTCAATATTATGGTGTTGTTTTTATTGTTTGCTTTGCATAGCACTATTTTTCCTAGTTTGAAACATTACAACTTCAAGCAATTTTTTGGGGATTTTCTTGTAAAATTATGAAAAAGTGACATATTTACCCTCACAAAATAGAGGGTAGTCACTTTAGATTTATAGATCAAGTTGTCTTGTGAAGGAGATTTTTGCATGGACAAACTTTTGGTATTCATGAATTGATTCCTATTGGAAATGTGTAAGTTTATTGTCACATTTTCTTCCATTTTGCATGCTATATTTCTGAAATTAGGTCTTCTATGAATGCCATATTAACAAGTGCAATATATTTTCTTGAAATATTGATCCTTCATGGCATGTAAAATTTGTTTTGCAAGATTCCATCAAAGGAACTTGATTCATGCATCCTTTGACATCAAAATATTCCATATAGTGAAGTCACTAGTCATTTCTAATTGAAGAAATTCAATCTTTCACCCTCTTCATCAAAGGCCCTCTATCATTGACCTTTCATTAATTGTCTCCATTACCTAACTAGATAAAGGCTCTAAACTAATAGGTGTTCATGATTATAAATCTTCCTTTCTTCTTTCATTTCATGGTAACTAGGGTTGGTTTGGGTTTAGCTTAAAATATACATTTAACCACAATTTTATGTCCATACGTTATTGCCCTATTGGAAGGGATTGCATTTAATAAATAAGAAATGGAAAAATCTAGCATTAATTGAATATTTTAACCTTAAAATTAGGGCTGGTGTCTTGGTATTTATTGTTTTCATATGCATTTTCAGCCATTTGAAACTATTGTTTAATTAACCCTAGCTTGCCTCATTCATATCCTATTGTTCCTTTGATGATCTTATTCCTTATAGGCTATTTGCTAGAGCTCTTATATCCCATCGTGTGCCTTAAATTTGCATATCTCACAAACCCTAACTTAAACCAATGGAAATATGAAATTGCATGAACAACTATAGAATAATCTCCAGGTATGCCAGACTAAAATGTGCCAAATACATAAGAGGGTGGTCCATGCTTGGGTATAAGAAAATTTTTTTTCTATACATGCGACAACCTTTATAACATCAGAAACACTTTACATAGAAAGCAACGATGAAACTAGGGCTCTCCTAGATCATGTGTATTGGTAGATCCATAGAAAGGCCCTTGCATACCTACCCAAGTCATAAACGACGAACGTGGTGTCAAATCAATGTCACCAAAAGATAGTCAGATAGGAATGTAAGAGAGGACTATATTGAAGATGGGTATTCAAAAGACAATGTGATCGACTACAAAGGGACTAGATATACCACCTAGGTTAAACACTTCGCAAAACTCATTCAAGCATGGCCCAATATAATACATGAATACAACAAGGGCAACACTTTTGGATCAAGTAGTGAATTATGATTAAAATCAAATGTGTTAAAATATCCTCTACTTACGCCTATCGGTAAGGGGTTAACATGATCAATACCTACACTTACACAAGCGCTTGCAATACATTACAAGAGCTTATTTATACCACACCATTATAAAAATGAGAGTCATCTTTGAGAGGCCAACAAGCTAGATTTGAATATTTCCTTACAATTTTATAGGGTTACCTTGAGGAGTGAAGGTGACACCAACTCTCTAGGAAGGGCAGAGATGAACAAAAGAAAGAGGAGAAAATGAGGGAGGTAGTGACATTGTTGATGCACCAATAAATACAAATGGTGGAAATGCCCATGCAAAGAAAGACAAGGCATCAAAGGTGGAAGAATTCTTGAAATACCTGTGTATTTTTAGCTATTTGAAACTATTGTTTACTTAACCCTAGCTTGCCTCCTTCATAGCCTATTGCAACTTTGCTGATCTTATTCATTATACGCTATTTTCAAGAGCTGCTATATGCCATCATGTGCGTTAAATTTGCATATTTTACAAACCCTAACTTAAATCGATGGAAATATGAAACAACATGAGCAACTATTTAATAATCTCAAAGACTCCTACAATTAAATGTGTCAAATACAGAAGAAGGGATTCCATGCTTAGGTATAAGATACATTGTAATATTCCTAATGGAAAAATTAAGTGGATAACAATAACATAAGAGGAGGGTCCATGCCTGGGTATAAGATAAATGTTTCTCTATACATGCGGCAACCTTTATAACTTGAGAAACAGTTTATATAGAAAGGAGAGATGAAACTAAGGCTCCCCATGGCCCAATATAATACATGAATACAACAAGGAGAACACTTTTGGCTCAAGTAGTGAATTATGATTAAAATCAAATGTGTTAAAATATCCTTTAGTTGCGCCTAGAGGTAAGGGGTTAACATGATCAATACCTACACTTACACAAGTGCTAGCGATACACTACAAGAGCTTATTTATACCACGCCATTATAAAAATGAAAGTCATATTGGAGATGCCAACAAGCTAGATTTGAATATTTCCTCACAATTTTATAGGGTTACCTTGAGGAGTGAAGGTGATACCAACTCTCTAGGAAGGACAAGAGATGAAAAAAAGAAAGAGGAGAAAATAAGGGAGGCAGTGACTTTGTTGATGCACCATTAAAGACAAATGGTGGAAATGCCCATGCAAAGAAAGAAAGGGCATAAAGTGTGGAAAGAATTCTTGAAATACCTCTGCATTTTCAGCTATTTGAAACTATTGTTTACTTAACCCTAGCTTGACTCCTTCATAGCCTATTAGACCTCTGATGATCTTATTCATTATAGTCTATTTTCAAGAGTTGCGATATACCATCACGTGCCTTAAATTTGCATATCTTACAAACCCTAACTTAAATCGATGGAAATATGAAACAACATGAGCAACTATTTAATAATCTCAAGGAGTCCTACACTTAAATGTGCCAAATACATAAGAAGGGAGTCCATGCTTGGGTATAAGATAAATTGTAATATTCTAATGGAAAAATTAAGTGGATAACAGTAACATAAGAGGAGGGTCCATGCCTGGGTATAAGTTAAATGTTTCTTTATACCACTATTGATAATATCAGTGATATTCGAAAATATCGCGATATTTTCGAAAAAAACGATATATCATCGAGAAAAAATTGCGATATTTTCTGTTTTGAAAATATTGCGATATTTTCAAAATATTGGAAAATATTTTGAAAATATCGCGATATTTTCAAAATATCGGCTATGTTTAAAAATTTGAAAAAATCATTTTTTATACTTGCTGATATTTGCCGATATTTGCCGAGATTTTGCTGATATTTTCGCCGATATTGCCAATAAGATGTTTTTTGGACCCTCACTGATATTTTGCCGATACTGATATTTTCAATACTTCTCTATACATGCGGCAACCTTTATAACATGACAAAACACTTTATATAGAAAGGAGTGATGAAACTAGGGCTCCCCTAGATCATGTGTATTGGTAGATCCACCTAAAGACCCTTGTATACCTACCCAAGTCATACATGACCAACATGGTGTCAAATTAATGTCACCAAAAGATAGTCAAATAGGAATGTAAGAGAAGACTATGTTGAAGACTGGTATTCAAAAGACAACGTGATCGACCACAAAGGGTCTAGATAAACCACCTAGGTCAAACACTTCATAGAACTCACTCCTCGCTAAGAGGGAGTGTTGATTTCTGGTAGCATCGAATGTGGTCTAAGCCTCAAAATTTGAAGGGAGGCTTGGAGATATGTACTCCAGAATACCTAGAAATTGTTTTGGGAAATTCCACCCAGAGACAGTTTTTTTAAAATAATTAATTATTTTTAATGGATGCCTAAGTCTAAACTTAGGAAATGAAAATAATTAAAGGGTATTAATAAAACTGAGGGCGAAACTTCTAGAAGAAGAAGGAGATCGAGGCAAAATGATCTGATCCATTGATTAGAATCTAATATGGGCCATTGATTACTCAACTAGAGGATTATAAGAAGGACTTTGATGGGTATTTGGAAAACACATCAGAGAGAGATCAAGATATCGATTTTCTCAGAGAGGGAAACACAAAAGTTTCTAGAGAATCAATCAAGGTGATTTCTTGCAGTGAGGGGAAAGGCTAGTATATCAGAGGAAGCTTTCCAGATCCGGGGAGTGCAAGGCAGAGACGAGATTTAGTGCAGGAAGTCAGGGGTGTGAGACCGGAAGGCCTCGAGATCAAATTTCCAGTAAGTAAGAGGTCAGCAGAGGGATTGATGCAGAGCCCAACCAGAGTGACGCAATTCTACGTAAGGTTGACGCAGAAGTTGCGCAGAGGAAGTGTAAGCCCAGTCAGCAAGCCCCTGATCAAAATCGAATCTCCTATAATAGTGTGAGATTTCTCTCACTAACCTTTTTGCCAGTTTCTCTCTATATCGGATCGCTAGTTGGGCATCCAACGAATTGTATCCAGGAAAATACTGCTTAATAACAGAAACCGACAGCTGCTGCAACGGTTTTCCCGCATTGGGTTTTTCTGGGGACATTTTTCCAAAAATAACGGTGTCATGTGTTGTGTGTTTCTTTCTTGCTCAATTTCTTGTTTCTGCATTTAATTTAATTGGTGAAGGTTGTAGTGTATTAGTTTCAATATTTGTTGTAGGATGCAGTAAATGATTTGTTCAATAATTGAACAAATATATGATACTTAATCAGTTGCTGGAGTAGAAATTTGGGTCTCCAAATTCCCACAACACCAACTCTCTACGAAGGGAAAGAGACAAATAAAAGCGATTGGAGAAAATAAGGGAGACAGTGACATTGTTGAAGCACCATTGAAGATAAGATAAGATAAGATAATTTTATTAATGTCCAATGAATGACCACAAAGTAGGTCAAAGGGACTGTCGGTTACATAAGGGGTCGTGCCCAGTAGGAGAACCAATCGGTCTCCTCAGAAAGACAAATACTGAAAGAAAGATAGGAAATAAAAACGAGGCGGGTTGGGAAGAGCGTATGGAGCTCCGATCCCGACCACGCTGACTGATCTCTAGACTGTGTCGTAGGATCACTGGTGAAGAAGATCCTGGGGACGCGAATGTGGGAGTCCGATACTCCTAACATCCGAGGTCGAGAGAGGAGAACTGTGGGTAGTTCAGTAAGGTTTGCTGGTTTGAAACGGTGGGTGCTAGTTTCCTTCCATTGTGTTGTCTTTGTGATCTAACGGTCCTAGGCCGCCTCTCAGGGAGATGCCTGGCACGGTTCTGCTGCTGGGCCCTCGTAGGCAAGGGGCTTCTCCTCTTAACTGAATGAGGGTTTGTCGATCTGTGTGAGCCGGCTTGATCAGTACTCTCAGTGGTTGATCTCTTAACTCCTCGGGTTGAGGGAAGTATGCTGAAGAAAGAGGTGATCTGACGAGTAGTGTTGGGTCGGACGGGAGGCTGGAGGATATGCTCCCGATGCTTAAGAGTCTCCTGGATATAAAGTGCGATGCATCTCTGGTCCGTGTAGCTGAAGAAGTTGGATAGGGTATGTGGTCCTCTGAATAGACAGTGGTAGCGACCCCTGATCTCATAATATATCGGACAACCGAAGATGAAGTGCCATTCGTTTTCCACCTCCTGTGTATGGCATAGCCGGCAAGTCCTGTCAACTCTCTCTATCTGGTGGTCTGTCTCTACCCGAAGCCTATGTGATCCAACTCTGAATTGCCCGAGGGGGATCCGATCCAATGCCGAAGCGTGTACTGGGGGAGAACTATAAGCCCGTATCTGATACTCAAGAAGTGCTCTGCATAGAAAGCCATCTTTGGGCACAGGCCCCCTAGGGGGTCAATCCATGTGACCTGGATAAACTACCTGTAGATGTTTTCCTTGATGATCTTATTTAGTTCCTGCCTAGGGGGGAGTCCTCTGGGGGCGTTCAAGGAATACCGAAAGGGGGGGAGGTGATCTATATGGAGTCCCACTGCCTTGAGGAACTTTGAGACCCCTGTATACCAACACTTGGTTTTTCCTGGTTGGGTGCGGTCGATGGCCTCAAAAGAGCAGTAGGCTAGATAAGGGTACCTGTCACGTCCTTTCAATGTGTCTGCGAAGCTCCGAACTCGGTGGAGAAAGGAGACCAGTCTGAAGGTTGTCTCGAGGCGGAAGGGCTGTGCACCAAATTCGGCCAGTATGATTTGTTGTGGGATAGTACACTTGCATTGGATAATGTATCGGAGGAGAAGGGTTTGGACTCTCTCAACTGCTGCCCAATCTAACTCAAGCAAGGAAGGGCCCCAAATTTTCGATCCGTACAGGACCGTGGGTCGGATCAAGGTGTCCATAAGGCTCAACTTTGAAGAGATGTCCTGGAAGTGATGGCAGAAACATTGTCTCTCTAATATGGCTAGAGAGCCATACCCCTTATTGATCCGAGGTTGCAGAGCTGGCCGCCTACTGAACCGGGGGCCCGAAAATTGCACTCCCAAGTATGTGTAGTTATTGGTAATCTCCACTGTCTCTCCCTTGAAGAGGAACTAGAGATCCTGAGACTTCTTCGTCCCGTTGAAGACTATTACTTTTGTCTTACTCAGGTTCACTGTCAATTTCCGGAGATCACAGAATAGTGCTAATGCATCCAGCTGCCTCTGGAGGCCTTCTGGTGATGAGGATAAGAGTGCAATGTCATCTGCAAAGAGTAAGATATAGATCAAAACCTGATGAAGATAGCAACCGTCAGACTCCTGTATGTGTTCCCGCAGAAAAGCTTCGAGCTCATCAATATATATCCCAAAAAGGGTGGGGGAGAGTGGACACCCCTGCTTAACTCTAATCATGCTCCGGATGAACTCAGATAGTCCCCCTACAGTGCAAAGACGACCCAGGACAGACTCGTAAAGACGCATAACAGCAGTCAGCCGGGAGTGTGAGGTATTGATGTCTTTGAGTCGCTGTAGAAGATCCTCTCTCGGGACTGAATCAAAAGCCTTCCGGAAGTCCACAAAGTAGCAGTACACCTTCGAGGACCGGTGGCGTGCTTCCTCGATCACAGCACAGAGTGTAAATATGTGGTCAATGGTTTGGTGATCTAGTCTGAAACCAGCTTGGCCTCTGGCCCTGAGATCTCTTTCTTCGAAATCGTCGGAAAGCTTTCTATGAAGGATAGTGGCATAGAGTTTAGAGAATGTATGACCCACCATAATTGTCCTGTAGTTGTTGGGGTCCGAGGTATTCCCTGACTTATGGATGGGGTATATAATATGGTGGGACCATATGGGGGGGGAACCCATCTCGGACTACATGGTTGAAGAGATCTGCCAGGTATCCGACTAAGGGTCGTAGGCCATGTTTGAAGAATTCGGCTTGGAATCCTTCCTCGTCCGCTGCTTTGCTGCTATTCATCGCCCAGATGGCTTCCCTGACATCTTTATCGGTGAACAGGTGGCAGGAGAGGGGAGGAGATGTGACTTGGATCTGGGACTGTCTGGGAATGTCGTAAAGACGGGAGGTGTGAGAGAACATGGAGACTGGGTCGAGATCAGCGGGAGGAGGAGAGCGTCGGGGGAGGATCTTGCCCCAGAATTGCTTGGGGGAATGGGTAAGGAGGACGGAAAGCTCCCGTCTTTGTTGGGAGATGAACTGTCGTTTTTTGTGGCGGAGGAGGCGACGATAGTTCTTTTGGATGGCAGAGTATGAGGGAAGGGATTGACTGAAGGCTTGGCGGAGATCCTGGTGGAGGAATTTACACTCTGTATCGTACCATTTGTTCATAGGGGAAGTTCCTGTCTTGCGGGAGGTCAAGGTGGTCCAAAAGGAGTGGGGAAAGGATTTAAGCGCCGACTCCCAGATTGCCGAGGAGAGACAGTGGTATTTATCCGAAACAGTCTCGAGACGGGAGAAGTCATTTGTGTCGGGGAGGATTTGTCGGAGTGAGGAGGAGAAAATGTCGGGGTCACCCTTATCAAAACAGAAGATGGTTCTACCCGGGGATCGGGGTGAGGGGTGGGTTGGTCGGGGGGGATCAGACTGAAGGGAAAGTGAAAGCAGTGCGTGGTCGGCTAGGGGGATGGGTGATACGGAGAGATTCCGGATAAAAGGGAGCAGTGTTCGACCGGTTAAGGCGTAATCCACCACACTAGCCCCACCTCCATGAGGCCTACACGTGAAGAAGCGGGATTCTGGGAAGCGCGAGAGGCCGTTCAAAATTATCAGCTCATGTGATTCGCCCAACTGCAAAAGATGTCTACCGTAGGCTGTGATGGGGCCCAAGGCGTCCTCCGAGATCCTCTGCAAGCCTGCTGAAGCCAGGTCCACACCCCTAGTGCAGAACACATCCTCGGGTCGGTCATGGAGTGGGACCTGATGCTCCTTGGTACGGGCATTAAAGTCCCCCATGATGATGATTTCTCAATCAGTTGAGTATTTAGTGATGTCTGGGTATATGTTGGTGAAGGGGTCCCTTTCTACATCGTCGTGGATGGCAAACGAAGATGTGGTTGGGGGGAAGTAACAAACTGCAATAAAGATATCCCTCAGGGGTGGGGCTCCAGTTCTGATTCGGATCCACATGTACCTGGCATACTCATCTATATTTACCACTGTGACTCTATCTCTGAGCTCGTCTTTGACTAGGCACGCTACTCCCCCTGACCCTCTGACCCCCCCCTGAGCTCCTTGTTTCCTGTCGACATACTGAATGCCATCAAAGAAAGTACCCAATTCCCACGCAAAGAAAGTAAGGTCATCAAAGGTGGAAAATTTCTTGAAATACCTATGAATGTAGGAGGCAATAACGACAAGATGTATCTAACTATGGTGCAAGTGTTGTGAGGACTAGTGGAGCACCAACAAAGATGACATCTAGAAAAACTAGCACAACAACAAATGCTAAAAGAGGCAACACTAGCATGGAACAGGAAAGGGGATGGGTTTTGACGATGCTAGTGAGGTATCAATGAAGAAAGAAATCCTTAACACCATTACATAGCTGGGGAAGGAAAGACATAATGAGAATGAGTCACTGGAGCTATCCCACTTCATTATTGGGCTGCAACGTAGACTACCCATCAAACCTTCTTGTTGGGAATTACATATATTCTCAATTACTACTAATTCTTCTCAATGCCATGAATTTCTTAAACACATAAGAATTATTTCCGCAAAGGTACCATTTCCATAATACAATTAAATGTAGCCATGGTATGATAGAAACAAGCCTAACTACCATGGAGAGAGAATATTAGCTAGTATATGAAAATAAATGTCAAAATGCAATATAAGAAAACAATACCTGCACTTACCTAAGAGTTTTACATCCAATGCTTGAGCTATAACACCCTCCTCCCACCTTTACCCAAGCTAACTAGTCCACCAGGGTAAACATGTGATGAAGAGTTACTATGATATGATTCAACTCCCTAGGTATAGTTAAGGAAGTGGAATCAACTAAATGAAACCAAACTGACCTTCCTAAGTAGCTACGAAACCTTTAAAAGCCAACCAACCCCTGATAGAACTTAATGTTTTGTTGAACTAGATCCCCAATCGCTCCTATAACAAGCGTTCCCAGCGACTGAGACCCTCCAGTCGCTCCATAGAAAGGTCTCAATGCGAATGTGGCCTTTGTCAGGCAGTTCTATGCCAGCGACCTCGGATTCTGAGCCAACTTTTCAAAGCTAGGACTCAGGCCTCTACCTAGGACTTCATGAAACTTCCATAAATGATAAATAACATTGATACAAGGCTCCTAACACAAAAAATTGAACAAGTGCTTGATTAAGGCACTGATCTACCAAATGGTGATCACCAAAAATCACATTCTTTCACCTTCCTCTAGGTCCATCTCTAAGTTTGGGCACCTAGGGCATCAATTTACAAACAAGCTAGCCCTCCAAAAAGTTCAATCTCCTAAGGTCTCCTGCACTGGTGTTCCCTCAAGCTCTCATCCAATTTTGAAGCCATTCTGTCAGTGGATTTGGGAGAAAAGCCAAGCCCTAGATATATCTGGTCTCCTCCCATTGGTGAAAGTCCGTAAATAGAAGGGAGCCTTCGCTGAGGTGGCAGTGGGCTAAGTCTCCATTTGTTGCCCTTGGCCTAGCATTTCCCCTTTAGGAATCCCCTTTAGGTCCCCTACTAGTTTGAGTGGTAACAGGGTGCTTGAATTTATTTTAGTTTTTGAGGAAGAAAAAATGCCCAAAATATCTCACTAATAGCATGGTTGCGTAGTTCTCATCGATACCTCTTCAATCCTATATTTTTCTTAGAAAAATCCTCCTGGGTGAGAAGTTATGGCCAGTTGAAAATAGTATTAAAGGGGGCTAAAATTAAAAGGAAGAATTATAGGGCCAAACCCAAAATATTAATTTGTTAAAAATCATGCAAGTTTCTTGAAGATCCACCATTGGATAGGGAGATCAATGGCCACAAGCACATGAAGTTGTGCATTAGTTAACATAGTTAAAAACCATGCAAGTCTCAGATCAATCAATTGTGTTCTCAACAAATTAAGGTCAGATGAAGCAAATGATGCTTGAGGTTTAACCAGTCCATGCAGACCAATAGGATTATAACATGTGGTAAGGTTATATTAGTAGATGATGTTAGCATGTTGACGAGGAGCCACCGAGGCTGCCACTTGTCAGACAAAAATTCCAATTTTAGCTATCTAATGAGCATGTTTTGGGTGACATGTGGCCCCCTCTAGGTATGCCACGTGGCTGTTGTGACATTGTCAATGGCATTAGCATTTTGACACTCAATGATTCTTGGGTCTACCTCATATGGGCATGGTCTTATGGCTTATGGAAACATTAGCTCAGGGTTTAAAAAGTCAGTCTTATTGTCGATTGGGACAACCATGTGACCATAACAAATCATGGGACTACGAGTTGAATGCAATGGAGGAGCGGCGACACATATTCGATCGAACAATGAACGAGTTTTGATATGTTAACTATTTGTGAAAAGTTCGGTACAATGATTTGATGGTTTGGTTTGAAATCAATGTAATACATGACATGGTTTGGAGTGGTTTTGATTCTTTTCTATTCGTTGTGGAATTTTGGCTATGAATTCGTAACGGAGATCTAGTCATGTCAACTTGTTGGAAGGGTTTGAAGCCATTATAATTTTGCCGCACATGTTTTGAATATGGAGTGTAATCTCTTTCATTTGGAGGTCTTGTGACAATATTATGATTTGGTTTCGTTACAACCCATCAACAAACTAGCAGAGATTTCAGATATTGAGTGGAACACGAAGTTTTGGCAGGGTTAAGTTTCAGCAAGAGTTTAAATTTAGAAAGGGAGTTCATATGGAAATATTATATGGCTCACCTCGTTCGGCATCTTTTGGACATATTGAACTCAATCTTAGTTGCTTTAGCTACTTAGCTGGGCACCCGCTGTTTAGCATGAGTTCCTCAAGCGGATTGTTGATCATCATTCACTGACTTCTTCTTCTCTATAGGAGGGTACATTAGCTCTTATCTTTCTTTTTGGACGTAATATGATCATTTATAGATCGAATTGTCTTGTGAAAGAAATTTTTGCATGGACAGACTTTTGGTATTCACGAAGTGATTCCTATTGAAAATGTGTAAGTTTATTGTCACATTTTCTTCCATTTTGCATGCTATATTTCTGAAATTAGGTGTTCTATGAATGCCATATTAACAAGTGCAATATATTTTCTTGAAATCTTGATCCTTGATGGCATGTAAAATTTGTTTTGCAAGAGTCCATCAAAGGAACTTGATTCATGCATATCTTGACATCAAAATATTCCATATACTGAAGTCACTAGTCATTTCTAATTGAAGAAATTCAATCTTTCACCCTCTTCATCCAAGGCCCTCTGTCATTGACCTTTCAGTAATTGTCTCCATTTTCTAACTAGATAAAGGCTCTAAACTAATAGGTTTTCATGATTATAAAACCTCCTTTCTTCTTTAATTTCATGGTAAGTAGGGTTGGTTTGGATTTAGCTTAAAATATACATTTAATCACAATTTTATGTGCATACGTTATTGCCCTATTGGAAGGGATTGCATTTAATAAATAATAAAAGGAAAAATCTAGCATTAATTGAATATTTTAACCTTAAAATCAGGGCTGATGTCTTGGTATTTATTGTTGTCATGTGCATTTTCAGCCATTTGAAACTATTTTTTACTTAACCCTAGCTTGCCTCGTTCATATCCTATTGTTCCTTCGATGATCCTAATCCTTATAGGCTATTTTCTAGAGCTATTATATCCCATCGTGTGCCTTAAATCTGCACATCTCACAAACCCTAACTTAAATCAATGGAAATATGAAACAACTATAGAATAATCTCCAAGTATCCCAAACTAAAATGTGTCAAATACATAAGAGGGAGGTCCATGCCTAGGTATAAGAAAAATGTTTTTCTATACACGCGACAACCTTTATAACATGAGAAACACTTTATATGGAAAGGAGTGATGAAACTAGGGCTCCTCTAGATCATGTGTATTGGTAGATCCACCTAAAGGCCCTTTGATCCAGGTGGATGTTGGTGGCCACCCACCTATCCCATTTGGACCCCCACAATTGTCTCTTTCAACTTTTTCAATTTCCTAAATTGTAGCACAATTTACTATTTTTAGCAGTTTTTCAGGTCTTGAACTTCTGGAGCCGTTTTGAGGCCCTAAACGACGTTTTTTGGGAAATCTAGGGGCAACATCCATACTACGAACTGATGTTGCCCTTCCCAAAATGGTAGTTCTCAGATAGATCTTTCTAACGAGCTATCATACGCGTCAAACGGAGATCGTATGCCAAAGTTACGACCCCGGGAAATTGATGTACCAATTTACCAATTTGGCGTTTCATCTTCTAGGGTTAGGTTTTGGAATGTGAAGGGTTTTCCATTGTTTCTCAACAAT
>APFE030733585.1:9459-35307 GCA_000404065.3 Pinus taeda
TAGAATGCTCTAGAAATGACCACAAGTAACTTTTTTAAGATGAAACTCGTGCCTTTTGACCTTTACAGGAGTACGCACCCATCCCTTGACATATAGAGCGTACAAGTACGCAGGTATAATAAACTTGGGATGCGTACACGCAGGTAAGGTAGAGAGAACCTGCGTACCCAGAGAGAAACATGTTTTTTAAAGACTTTCTCTCTTTCTTGAAGTTTGACATGGAGAGTAGAGGTATAAGGCTTGCCAAGGAGGATAATATGACTATTGATGGAGCCATACTAACTGCAGATAGTCATGGTGACAAATTTTAGTGTAACAGGGTTCGAGGCCCGCTGCCCTTAGTTGTCATATATGACATACATATATATAGTGTAGTGGAGGCGGGGCATGGGTCGGGTCCACCAGAGGTGGCCCGTCCACCGCCCATAAATAATGTTTATAACATGTGGTGGTTGGGGGGGCCGATGGGGGTCATGGCCCATCAAACATTTTTAAATAAATTTTGTTTTAATACATGGTTTGGGGATCTCGATGGAGGTGGCGGGGGTCATGGCCCGACACTTCTTTAATATTTTTTTTATATAATCATAGGGTTGTTTTTTTGGATTTCATCTAATATAAGGGATATTAGACAAATTAAGTATCCCACAAATTTTCCCACTCCTCAGGAGCCAGATTCCCTCTCTAGGACTTGGTCAATTTGTAGGACACT
Source organism: Pinus taeda (assembly GCA_000404065.3). NCBI lineage: Eukaryota > Viridiplantae > Streptophyta > Pinopsida > Pinales > Pinaceae > Pinus > Pinus taeda. The sequence continues at coordinate 10,172 of APFE030733585.1, forward strand.
TAAACCTAGCCCACAACCCAACTTTGACCAAAATATTGACTGGGGTTTTCTCCCTCATACGAGATTGAATTTGATTTCCATTCACACCGTTGGAATCAGGGCAACAAGCACTTTGATTTGGTGTTGGTTTGGGAGCAATCTGACACTTTCAATTTTGACCCTTTCTGAGTCCTCTGGGACTTCTGCATGTGTCTGGAGCCACCTAGATCAATCCTCCCCACTGAGGAGCTTTTGGTCCTCCAAAAGCATGAAAATAATCTACCACTTCTTTGTACCCTGTATGCACTTACAAATGTCTAATAAGTCACCCTTCCTTCTCCTTCACCTTTGTCCTTTGGAACCATAAGCAACGAGCCCACACCTGCAACCTCTGCAAACCTATAGTACATTGTCTTGATAATTACATGCTTGACTTATATGACCAACTAATGACCCAGGTATCACATACTTGCCACGATTTTACACCACATACTCGATGGTCAAGTTTACATCAAAATGGAAAGAATACCCCAGCTACGAAAACTAGGCCAAATATCATTGTTGCTTCAATAAGTGATGGAAAACACTTCATCACTACAACACATGATTTACAAAAAATAAGGCTAAACACTATTTTTGTTTTGAAAAGTGATGGAAACACAACATCATTTTCATAGTGTAAAATGCAACACAAAATAAGGCCAAACATCATTGTTGCTTGACAAGTGATGGAAAACACATCATCACTTTTACATTTTAAAATGCAACACAGGATTGGAAACAAAATAAGACCATGACATTCTATGACACCTAGAAAAACCATTTCTCATTTATCAATGTGAATGGGTTGTTTCCTCATGGTGCATTCCTTGGTCGAACAACCGTTTCATCTGGTTCATGCACCGACACTTTGTCTTTAAGGCGTTGTTATGGATGGAGTCGATGGCCACTTCTATTGCAATGCCTAAAATATGTCTTCTTCCTCCAGATCTGCTTAACATGTTTCTTTACCTGCTATTGAGAGGGTCTTTCACACCACCTCCTTTTGTGTGCTTCTATTCCTTTCCAACACTTAACAAATGTATGGTTATGTAATCCACAAAAGGTACATGTTTTTTGATGCCTTGATTTATGTCCATCATTAACAACATGATTATAATTGAAATGAACATTCAAATATTGAGACTGGTTATAACTTTCCTTGCTTCCTCTAGTGTGATTATGGTGATGAGAGCTTGCCTCACCTCTTTCCCTGCAATGGGCACTGTCATGGGATGATGGTGATGTGTTCCCATCATCCTCTTTCCTTGATGATTTCGACGATGTCTCGGAAGAATATGACACCTTCGAGCATTCTCCTTCAATGTATCCCAAGCCTACAAATTGAGGTCTCTGTACAACCTCTAATGGTTGAGTTATGCCTTGGTTATTAACACCAAGTTCTTCTTCCTCCCTGTACCTCATCCTGGTAATGAGACTCATGTTTGTCCCTATAATTGGTATATCCACATCTCCAACAGAAATCATACTATGTGCAGACGAAACTGAAGGGAAATCAACATCTTTCACCTCCATTTTCAAGTTCGAAAGAATTGATGAGGGATTCTCATCATCTATTGTTGGTGGTTCGCTCGATGTCTTGGTGCATCCCCCAACTTCCTTTCCAACATACCCAAGTCCTATTCGACAAGGTAATTCCTCTACTTTGATGGGATTGACAATTCCTTGGCCATTAATGCCCAAGCCTTTTCCTTCATACCCCATTTTTCTCAACAGTTTGGAGCGAATTCCTGTGGTATGATTTTCAAAAATAGCGAAATCATTATCAAGAAACATACATGAATTTGGAGAATTACTTTTCACCTCACATGGGTCATGCTGGATCTTTTCCAATGCCTCGTCCTTAGCTTGCAGCTTTTGTAGAAAACTTTGTTTCTCCTCTTTCTCTCCCTGTAGAAGCATATTTAATTCAACATTATCTACTTGAAGACTCTGGTTGTTGTGCTTTAGTTCTTCCACGACCTCTTCCATGGCTTGCAAGTGAAGCTTCACTCGCTGCTTTTCCTCTGTCTCTTTTTGTAGAGCTTCATACATTATTTCCACCTTTTGGGAAATTTTTAGTAGGGTCTCGTACATCGCTTTGTCATCCTCCATCACTACACGTTCCACTGTTCACGCTCGTAATTCACATCCACACAAAGACCGCTCCGATAAAAAACTTGATCCGAGTTGACTCAACTCCCAGATTTAACCAACATCTTTTACTTATGTGATGTTGTTATAATTGCATTTAAAAGAGCATAAATGAACATATGCATGTTGTAAATAAGAGGGAACATGACAAGAATCAGCAACATAAAACACAAGACATTGATAATGGAGTTCGTCCACGAGGGACTACATCTCCGGGCCCCTGTGTCAAGATGGTGTAGGCCACTACATTAAGTGCTGGAAAGAGTGATGATGTACATGCATCTTTTTTCTCTATCATTCAAGGAATATGCCCTCATGTAGGAGTGGCTTCACGAGATGTTCACTGTAGGAACTCTCCTTCACAAAAGGACTCCTATCAACATTACATAATTTCATGTATGATAATAATGAGCATCCCACCAACATGGCATCAAATGGATCTCAATTCAAACATAAATGTCGACACATTAGTATCTTGTCAACATGGAGACAAAGAAATCTCAATCAGAACATGACAATAAGTGCATCTCACATCGAGAACAAAACAAGATTCCACATCAAACATCAAACAGGGATTTTTCGAAATATGGCAACAAGTATATTCCAATTTAATTTGTCCTTGAATAAAATTGTGAATTAAAATCGAATTTAGTCTTAACAGCTACTTGGAAATAATTAATTTACTTATTTTAAATTAATTAGTTGGAGAAATTCAAGTTAGAAGTCTTTCTGAAGTCATGTAAGAGTTATCCCTTAAATTAAGGAGATAAGATTCAGTTATATTTGAGTTGTAATTAGTTAACTCAGTTTACTGAGTTAAGCCAAGTTAAATTAGTTGAAAATTGTTTGAGGAACTAAGAGTGAGTTAACAGTCAGTTGATGCATTAATGCACTCAACTAGTGCTACTCTAGTTAACTAAATATTCCCTCATCAAAAACTCATGCATGTCTATTCTGAGAAAGACGCAGTTGAGATTAAAGTTCAAGCATAGTGTACTATTGGTTGCATTTGTTTTCTCATGGAGAAAACTCATGCATGCAGTCAAGGATTTATCCTCAAGGGTTGTGTAGTTCAGGAACCTCTTACTGAAACTGTTGTTCATTTACCCGAACATCTGGACTTCGAATTTGAACATTCGGAAGTTGTTACTTTACGGGAAGATGAACAACCGGTTACCCCTGAGACATCAGTAACTATTGAAACTTCAACTTCATCAACACCATAAATCTTTTACGGACCTAACGGTGAAGTTCTTCCACCATGTTTGATTGCTATAGAGGAGGAATTGGAAGAACATTCCACACCTGGAACCCCGTTTCACTTTGGAACTGGGCTTTATCTTTACCCTAATACTCATGATTTTTTTACTTCATTTGATCCTGATTCTTTTCAGGTACCCGTCAAATATTTAGGACAACCTTTGGGTTAGTTAACTATGGTTGAACAACTGTCAACATCCCAGACTGTATCATCTGATGCAGCCACAGTAGAATCTTTTGTTGTAACCTCTTCGATGTTTTCTACCACACCTGAGTTGCACTTGTATGGTGAATCATCTGTCTTAGTTGGTTACCAATCATTATCTGGAACCCACTTAGGGGTTGCTTCTACACCATGGTCATCACCCATGTCCTCAACCGGAATTTTAACTAGTTCTTCTATAATGGGAACTCAATAGTTTGATCCTACATATCAGTATCAAGCTGGGCAATCTAGTCAACAAAGACCTATGTATCCATTAAATACCATATTTCCACCATATCGAGAGCAATATGCTTATTCACCATATCCTCCTTATTCTGAGGGACTACCATACGATAATATCCCACAGTATTCAGGTCAATTTGGAATTAGAGTTTGTCAATGGCGAGCAACAATGCCAGTTCAACCAAGGCTTGTGTATCTAACACAACCAATGCAAACTATGTCAGCTATTCCTTCTACACCTGTTGTTACTATTATACCGCAATCACAAGTTCAAACTATTGTATCTCAACCTATTCAAACTGGTCCTTCTACCTTGCAATCATAAGTTTCAAGTCAAGAAGTTCAAGTTCCTCAAGTTTTTGTACAACAACCACTTGTTTCTGGAGTTTAGCAACAAGCTCAGGTTAGTGTACCCTTATCTAAACTGACCCAATATTATACTAGTAGAGTTGTTTCACAACCCGGCCAACCTTTCATTGCTGGACAACAACAACTATTAAATCCACAACAGTTGATTCAACAACTATGGTAGCCTCAATTTCAACAACCCCAATTCCAACATTTCCAACTGCAGTTTGGACTTCTTTCACAAGCTCAACATGGTTTTGGTCGACAAGGCTTTGCAGGTTATGGACAACCACACATTCAACCTAGTTATCAACAACCACCTTATACTAGTTTTGTTCAACAACCATACCAAGGTTACCAAATGCAGATGCCCTATGTCGGTATGTAAAGACCTATTGCTCAAGCAATTCCATCACATCTCGGGTATGCTCAACCTTACTTGAATAAAAAATTTCCATTTGTAGCAACTTTAGAATTACCATATTTAAATCGGCTCACTAATGATCCAATATTATATGCACCTTGGTCGATGATAATTCCGCATAAGTTACCATTTGAAATTCCAAAGTTTAATGGAAATCCTAGAGAAGACCCATCAAATCATGTTATGACCTTTAATTTGTGGTGTTCATCAAACTCCTTAAATGATGATTCGGTCAGACTTCGTCTTTTCCAAAGAACACATATTGGTCCAACTGCTAAATGGTACATTGAATTACCAAGGGCTTCTTTTGATAATTTCGCCACTTTACCCACTACTTTTTGACCCACTTTCAGTTACCTATAAGATACGAGACTGGAACGGAACTCCTAACCAACTTGAAACAGACTACTGCTACCCATATATCAGATCATATTCATGAGTGACGGTGTCATCCTCGAATGGTTAAGACATATGTTCCCAATCAACTTTTAGCTGAGTGGTTCATAAAATCCTTGTTGCCATCAATCACCGAGGATGTGGAAAAAGGTGGAGTTTTCACAGAAGAGCAAGTCATTGCTCATGCCCAATACTTGGATTTGATTTACACACAATCTGGCAAGATTTATGATAAAATTCCCAATGCACCTCAACCATCTTTCACTATTCCACAACCTCCATAATTGAGTAAGGAGTCTCGTGCCGACGACAGTGTGATCAGTTCTTCAAGCACACAAACAACTAGAATACCATCTAGTCAAACTCTAGTTGTTTCCAATCAAACTACCAATGCATCAAAAAATACTCTTGCCTCCAAGATTAATGCCGTGTCATCTGACTAAGGAAAAAATCCAAACCAACTAGCAAGTAAGAAAAAGGGGAAGAACAAAAGGAAACAAGAAAATTCCCCTCCAAAGAAATCATCTGATTCCTCTACTTTGGCAAGGAAACCTCGTTATCCATGTCTGATATGTAATGATGAGCATTATACAAGAGATTGTCCACATCGCTTTGAGGTATCTAAACTTTTAAGGACTTCAAACACATTGGCAGTGTTGATTGATCCATTTCCAACCCCGAGACACATTTAGTTGCAACAGACCATGCTTCTACATCCCAACTACACATGTTATCCATCACAAAGCCACAAAACGAAGTTTTGGTGTCAAAAAGAAACAAAGATTATGGAAATCTGTCATCGTCGAATAATCAGGTCATTGATCAACCTAATCCTTCAACTTCGACTTCATCTGAAGTTGTTCCACCCATTGTACCTGAATTGACAACAAAACCACCAAAGGGAGTTGTGCACAAATCGACATTTAACCCTTGAGCTCGAGCATTTCAAAATTATAATATAGTGGAAGATCTTTCTCAATCACCTTCCACTATGTCGACACTCGAGGTGTTACAAAATTGCCCCTCCCAAAAATAGGCTTTACTATCAGCAATAGGTGGAATAGATCCTACGGATTCAAATCTTGTGGTTTTTAACCATGCGGGATATTCACCAAAGTTACCAACGCAATTAGCTTTCCTAATCCAAGTAAAAGCTCTCAATAAAAATTTTCACCGAACTATTATTGACAAGGGGCCATCTACTTGCATTATGTCTATGGGCTACTGGAAAATACCTGGTTCACCACCATTGTCACGATCACCAACTACGTTAAAAGCCTTTGATGGAAGAACATATACTCCATGTGGGATTTTGAGTAACCTACAAATCAAACTAGGGGAAAAATGGTTACTGTTGAAGTTGAGGTACTTGACAGACCCCTCGATTACAAAATTTTATTGGGAAGACCTTGGGTATATGCTATGGTTGTTGTGGTTTCCACATACTTTCGTACTATTGCATTACCTTTCAGGGGTGGAATCACAGTCATTGATCAGCTAGCCTTCTTTGCCAATAGTTCACAGGATACGAGAAGCATTCCGTTGGTACATGGACCCCCACTGTCACATCAAAATGTTGAAGTAGATTTAGATATCCTTCCCTAACGGGTAATTTTACGCTCCCATCACCATCTGATTTGGTGGAAGTGGAAAGATTAGAGACTTGCAACATGATTTCCTCCACCTCATATGATTTAAGGAAGATTTGAAACCAAGTTGAAGAAGATAGTACTATAGAGTTGTTGTCATTAAGCCCCATTGAATCATCATAGCAATCAATCTTTTGGGCTTGTGTGCCAAACACAAATCTGCACTCAACTTTTGTATGGGTAGATAGGTCATTAGAATATGTTACCTCTTCGGATCCTTTTTCACGTATACATTCTACGGATGAAGGAATCATCCAATCAATGATGATAGGAGAGGAATTGTGGGAATATTATCATCATTGTTCCCATATTCCAGATGACATCGAAGATTATTCAAATGAACTAGACCACCCATCAATCATTGATTTCCTATCGAATTCTATTAGAATAGATACTATAGATTCTGAGCGTAATTTGTCAAACATAGAAGAAAAAATTTCTATAAAAATTTTGATGAAGCCTAACATTGTAGAAAGCATTCATGTCAGAAAATCTTGTTCTCCATTGGAACTTGATAATTACTGTGCTCTATTTCGTGAATTTAGAGATATTTTTGCATGGTCTTACGAGGATATGCTAGGAATTGACTCAAGCATTGTTGAACATGAGATTAAAATGTACCTTGATGTCAAACCAGTACAACAGCGGCCTCAACCTATTCATCCTAAGAAAGTTGATGCCATTAAAATAGAGATTGAAAAAATTTTGCGTGCTGGCTTCCTTTTCCTTGTACCTCTTACCGACTGGATATCTAACATTGTTCTAGTTATGAAAAACAAGGGACAATCCGAGTGTGTGTCGATTATAGGGATGTAAATCAAGCATGTCTAAAAGACAATTATCCTACACCCTTTATTGACCATATTATTGATGAATGTGCCGGATGTGAAATCTTCTCATTCATGGATGGATTTTCTGGCTACAATAAAATCAATATCCGCCCACAAGACCAATCTAAAACAACTTTTATTTGTCCGTGGGGCACATTTTCCTATTGAAAGTTACCTTTTGGTTTGATGAATGCAGGGGATACATTTTAGAGGGCAATGAATTATACCTTCCATGACATCAAGCACATTGTTCAAACTTATCTTGATGATTTACCTACTCATTCACAAAAGTGGACTGATCACCCACAACATTTGAGAGCAATATTTTTACGGTGTCGACACTACAAGATAAGACTCAACCCACACAAGTGTGTGTTTTGTGTTGTCTCTAGTCAATTTCTTAGATTTCTGGTCTCAAAGGATGGAATTCGACTCGATCCAATTAAGTTTCAGACTTGTCCTTAACTCGAATCCTAGACTTGCCTCCACCTTCAAACTTGTTACAGTTACAGAGACTTCAAGGGAAGGAAAACTTTCTGGGGAGGTTCATTCCAAACAATGCTAAGTAAAGGTTTTACGCATCTATTGAAGAAACGGTTACCCTTCTGTTGGGATCAGGTTACGCAAGCTTTCTTTGATACTCTTAGATTCGCAAATTAGAGCATCATTAATGTATGCCCCAAACTATCAAAAAGACTATTAGTTGTATCTCACCACTACAGATACAACCATTGGAATTCTTTTAGTCCAAGAAGAAAGTGGAAATGAACATCCTATTTATTACTTGAGTTGTAATCTCAAAAATACATAAATTAAGTATTCATATGTCGAAAAGTTAGCTTTGGCAGCTATTCAATATGTGCAAAGATTTCATCATTACATCCTCCTATGTAAAACTACCATTATATCGGATTGCAACCCTATGACATAAATTTTGTCATGTCAATTTCTGGTGGGGAAATATTCCAAATGGATAGTTATTTTGCAAGAGTTTGATTTGGAGTTCATCAAATCTAAATAAGAGAAATCTCTTGTCTTCGCCGAGTTAGTTTACGATCTTCCCTCATCCTCCAATGATTCAACATCAGAAGCACAAATATTGGATGAGTCTCTGTTTCTTATGTCATCAAGTGATCCATGGTATGGAGATATACTGATCTATCTCTAGATCCAAGCTTTTCAGCCTAATACATCTCGCTCTGAATAGTGACGTACCCAATACCAAGCCAAAGATTATTTGATCATTGGTGATACGCCTTATCATTGTGGTGTCGATACAATTTTACGTAGGTGCCTCACTCATGACGAAGCCAAAATTGATTTTAATGAATTCCAATTAGGTGCTTGTGGTGGACATTTATCTGGATATGCAACTGCTCTGTGTTGGTTACCTCAGGCCAACCATATTCAAAGATTGCATTCTTGCTGTCAAAAGTTCCCATTCTTGCCAGATATTTGATCGAAAAACCAGATTACCACCTGCACCACTGCATCCAGTCATTGTTGTTGGCCCATTTTCCAAATGGGCCATTGAATTTATGACATGTAACCCCACCTTGGTAGGGGGGCATGGGTATATTACAGCCATCATTGAATATTTTACCGAATGGGCCGAGGCGATGCCAACAGTGAACAACAGTGGCGAAACAACTGCTTTATTTTTCTTCAACCATGTGGTTTCTAGGTTTGGTGTACCATAAGCCATAGTTACAGATCATGGATCACATTTTCGCAATCACATGATGGTTGAGTTGACCGCCAAGTTAGGACTGTCATATGATAGTTCTACTCCATAGTACCCGCAAGCTAATGGAAAAGTTGAGGCCATCAACAAAGTCTTTAAGCACATGTTGCAAAGAATGATTGAAGTTCGTAAAAGAAATTGGAATTTAATCCTGTACTCGGCTCTATGGGCATATTAAACCTCGGTGAGAAATGCGACCATATTCACACCCTTTCAGTTGGTGTATGGCTTGGAAGCAGTCTTACCAATTCAATGTGAAATCTCATCTCTCAAACTCATAATTGACCTGCTACTCGACACTTCTGAAGAATAAGTGCATTTCTTAGAGTTAATCCATTTGGATGAAACCCATTGTGATGCCACATTAGCTAACTAAGTGCATAAGAAATGTATTAAGGTGCAATATGATAAAAATTTCAAGCCTCATGGCTTCTCAGAAGGTAACCTGGTCTTGCTTTACAATAAGGAGTCTAATAAACTTGAGCAGGAAATTTTGAACCGCTATGGATAGGCCCTTATATTGTTAAGTGTGTTCTGACGAAAGGTGTTTACGAGTTAGTGGACTATGATGGGATTCCATTGTCGCAACCCCAAAATGGGTTGTACCTTAAACATTACTATGCTTAGTTAAGTGTAGTAAAACTCATTGTATATATGCTTTGATTGCATGTGTGTATGTGTTTCTTTTAGGGGTCTTATTTGGTTAAGTAATCCACTTTGCATTTGTTTTAGATGTCAAACTTTTTGGAACCATTTGTTGGTTACGCCAATGGGGCTAGTCGTAATACGAAGAATCTATCCTCTGTAGCATTGACCACTTTCACTCCAAGCGGCGAGTTAATGCGTTTTAGAGGGATTTGTATTGGTTGATCGATGAACAATATCACTGAGTATAGTGCATTGATTGAACTTCTCTCTAATTCCATTTCACTTGGCATACGATGAATCATCATTAGGCTAGACTCACAACTCATTGTACTACAACTTACTAGCATTTATACCTTCTGAAACCCAACAATTCATCACATGTTCCTTACAGTTCATATTTTGGAAAGGTATTTTGAGTTTATTCAATATCAACATATTTCTAGAAATCTAAACACATTAACTGATTCTCTAGTGAATTATGTGTTAAATAGATATTTGCGGCATATGTAAAGTAAAAAATTTCAATTCACATCATCAGTTGAATAGGATTGCATCACAAAACCATAATAAGACTCTGAAAGTAAAATAGTTAATTGTTTTAAAAGATTTTACAAACAGTTTGTGTCCAAGACAAAAATGGTAATGTAACCCAAAAAATCAAAATGTATGCAGGAAACATCTAAGTAAATTAGTGGTGCTCATGGTAACAGGTCACAGCCTATGCTATCATGCGTAAAAGTCTCATCCAACAACTCGACACGCCAATGGTGTGGCGCTGTAGTCGCATAGGAAACTCCTCTATCTAAACATCTGGAATTCCTAGGGTGAAACCCTCTATGTGGTCCTATAGCTCAGCCAATGTCTCAGTTAAATCTAAGTCTCGAAGAACTGCTCTCCCAATAGGTTTCCGTGCTGGCCCACCTGCCACTCATTGGTGCCCCACAAGTCGAACAGGTCCAACATCTGCATACATAAAAAATGATTTTGTTTTGTCTTTGAGTTAATCAAAAAACACAAAAAAATGTAGAAACTTTAAAATCAAAAAACACTTTGGTCAAACAATTTACTGATAGCACCCCACTATGCTCCAACTGGTAACATCAACTCTGGATCTTTGTGGAAATTCATCCATAAATATGGATACTTTGTGATGGCCATATCCTGTCGATCAAACCACTCAAAGAACACAAGGGTAAATCAGATCAATGGCTATCCAGCATGCCTAGACATAAGATCAACCCATATTTGCATCTGTGGATCCCTAGGTCCATATACACCCAGTGAAACAAGTTGTGGCTGCATAAGCGGAATTCTCCCCAAGGCAAAAGAAATCAAGATCAACCCATAGCCAAATTTCTTTGTCTTTCTGCTTTTCACCTTGATCAATTTTTCTTTAGCGGATGAAAGTACTGCCTCGCACCAGTTCAACACTTTTGGCTCTAAACACTCTAAAGCCTACTGCATGTATGATATGTTTTCCAAGTGTAGTGTATTGCTGCCAGCCAATTTGGCAATGGTAAATAGGATCGTCCTCAATGGTAAATTACTAAAATATCTGATGTTAATATTTCCGTCTCTGCTAGGCTGTGCACCTTATCGACAAAACTATCATATGTATTCTCTCATTGATTCGCCCCCTTTGGCAAATCCAGATAGTGAGATGGGGGCACCCCACCTCGACAGTCCAGTCAAAAAGTAAATGTCATCAATAGTAAATGGGATCACTTTTTCCCTAATGTGAAAGGCCTGATCAGTAGGATCCCATGAATGAACAAGGAACTATATAAGCTCAATCTCCTATCGCACGCTAGATAGTCGGAAACACTTGAGTAACTTGCAATTCCTTAGGGCCTCAACCGTACCCTGATTATTTAGGATAATCAGATCTTGTTCTTCATGCTCTCATTCTCTCGACATAATCACTATTTTGATCTGATGAATTTCTACAATACAACCATTAGAAAAATTAGGATCCATTTCTTGCAAAAAACAGAGGAAAATTTGGGATAAAATAGCTATGTGAATTTGGGTTTTGCACACAGTAAACCCCTGCCTTAGAGACAGTGCACTACAATGCATGCAACCTTATATGTGTGTGCAATGTAGTGCACCTTTCAATGATTATAGGGTGCGTTGATCCCAGATTTCAAAACTGAAACCCTAGGGGGCCTAAAAAATTCAAATGTTTTTCTTGAAACTGAAAATGAATGGAATGAAATGAAAGAGAATAGAGATAGCTCCTACCTGGTCCAGAGGGCACGAAGAACGGTCCATTAAATCCTCCACAATCAGCTGGTGAACTTGGAGGTAAAAAATGCTCCAAAGCACCAAAATCAAAGGGTAAATGTGAAATGGTAAAACTTGTCTTTATGTTTATTTGTTGCACATTAATCGAGTAAACATTATTTTTTATTCATTTTATCCATGAAACAAGTAATTTTAACTATTTTGATGGTGTTTTGAGCAGTTTTAACAACTGAAATGTAGAATTTGACGTGATCAAATGTAAATTAAACATATTTGACCACAAAGAAAACTTTTATCTCTTTTTTGAGCTTTGCTAAAAATTAAAAAGGAGCCCCCTTGGAGTCCTCTTTAATCTCTTTTCAGACTCTCTAAACATGAAAACATTGTTGAGTGCTTGTCCTTTCCAACTCGTTAATGGACTTGAGAGATTAATCCTACGAAAAAGAACTTTTGGAGTTTCCTTTTCGTCCCTTTTCAAACTCTCTAAACATGAAAAGGCCCGATTTATCTTTGTCGTTAAACTCATTAAAAACATAAAATATCAACAAACTTGTCCATCTAGACAAGACCGAGTTTCACCTTCGCTAGACTCTTTAAAGCATCGAATAGTGATGGATTCACCCAAAGGGTGGAATTACAAAACAAGCATATGTTATTCTCCTCAAGCTTGATAAAAAATAAAGAAGTACTGGTCAGCAATGACGGGGAAAAATTGGAAAAAGTTGAAAACACTTTATGGTAGCAACTTGCTCTTAAACATGACACTTTCACCTCATCACGGTGACTATGTGGGTTGGGTCATTTAGCTTGATGGTTATCACACCGTTGGTCTATCATACCATCCATTACCTTGTTTTGGGTCAATGCCACCAATTCATCTTAGTGTTGTCAACAGGTTCAAGAGAAGTCATTCAATTCAAACTTCATCCTTTGCAATACTGTAAATCTTCATTTTCATGTCCGCCATTCATGAACCTACTGCGTCAGTTGATTTTTCATCTCCAAAATAATTTACCTCATTTCGTGTCGTTGATGTGGGATACATCAAGGCCCTCCTATGACGAGTCGCTTCTTGTCGACATCAGCACATTATCCAAGAAGTTGACTTAGAAACATCCCTTCAGTACCTTGAGGCTTGCATACATCAATGGAAAGTTTCTCGCTTCCAGCGATAGGTTGACATCACTTCCTTTGACCAAATGACTTTGTATGGTGTTCAACATAAAATCATTTATTCACACCATGCGAAATGTACTGTAGTACCTTGAGGTTCATTATCATTATCGGCGATTCCTCTCGCATTCGTTAAGGGCTTACATCATTCGCTCATAATCAGATGATGTATTCCCATGTTTGACTTTAGATCATATATTCACATGGTTATATTTGTACTTGAGTGAAAGATTGAATGGGATTGAAGACCCCGGATCTAGTTTCATCCATCCAGGATGCGATATTTTCAGGAGTACTAAATCAAATGTACAATGGCCTTACATTCATGGTCATCCATTCATGGGTCTATATCTGTAGACGTCTATATTTTTACATGTAATGAAATTTTATAAGCTAAGCATGGGTACGCCTTTCCTCAGCGAGTTCATGAGAAAAATTCAAATTATCATGATATACGTATTGTAATTGATGCAAGTCACCTTCCGCTTCGAAACCTCCTCTCCACATGATAAAACATTTGACTCGACATACATATTTACGACTTCATGCTTTAGGGGGAAACTGTTATAGATCCATTTGAGCACATCAGCCCCGACTTACAAGTGAGTACTATTAGAACCCATCAAACCCTAATTTAGTTGTTACATGCCCTAAAGAAGTCAACCATCAGAATGTCTAGCTACCTAAGAAGTTCCATGACTGGAATCATCCAAAAATTGCCTCTAAGAAGATCGGTGTAGGTGGGCCTTCATTAGGGTGCATTGCAGTGCAGTCCAGTACACTACTAGGGTGTTATGCAATGCACTTGAGCTATCTTTGGCCTCGCTGGGTGAATTTGAGTGAAATTGCATTGGGGTTTGGGAATATTCTATCCATTGGATGCATCTAGAAGTTTCCCATGTTTATCTACTCCTTTGAGCTTGAATTTGGATGAGGTAGGGAGTTAAGGAACATCAATCCCTTTATCCCTTCCTCCATGGAACTAAATCCTAAGTTTGGGAGGGCATTCATTATCTCCATTTATGGCATAACTTCCTTCATTCACCTATAAAAACACCACTCATCTAAGTGATCAGGGGCTGGAAATCATTGAATTATATGGAGATGCTATTAGTATGAGACTTGAGTTGATTTCAAGTACTGTAATGACGTCAAAATGTCTTGCTTGTTATGAGGAGAGGATGGGATTGAACTAGAGGAGTGATGCTGAATCAATCAAATTGGGTTGTAACTCTTCCTTTTACTAATAAAGTGTTCAAAGCTTTTTCCATATGTTTGTATTGTCCCTTGATGCTTTTATATGTGTACTATGTACTTGATTCCATGATATGTTTAATCAATAGATCATTATCATATTCTTTGATGGGTTTTTTTCTTTTGTCTATCTGCAGGTACTCTTCAAGCGGATTAAGTACGGAAAGCAGTGACAGAATTGGTCAAGGGAGATAAGGAGTACGGGAAATCTTCAACTAGGCTTCTTTACCTCTTTTTTAATCTATTGGTCATATAAAAATAGAGAATGCTTTTCACTGTTGTTCTAGACTTAGCTAGTAGTATAGTGATTTAAGCGTTTATCTATAGACACTAAAACTTCCAATAATAGTGAGCCACTTGCCCTGGTGAAGGAGTTGGCCTGCTTTGACAACTTGATACAGTTGGATATTCTGCTAGTGATTGTGCTTAATCTGTGTGTCCATGATCTGATCAGTTGTAGCTTGTTCCATGCAATCTATATTTAACTCTATGGGCTTCAGTTGTTCTGCAATGTTGGATGTGTCTAGTAATGGTGGAAAGTATGGCCAAAGGTGGTCCACATTGAACACTGGGTGCATGCCAAGGAATGGGGGAATGCTGAGCTCAAATGAATTGTCTCCCATAGCCTTGATAATGGTGTAAGGACCATATCAGAGTGGTCTAAGTTTTTGATAGGCTCCGATAAGGCATTCCTTTTGTAAATGAAACCAAACTTTGTCACCCACCTGAAACTTGTGTGGCACCCGATGTTGATCATGCCGCTGCTTGTACTTAGCATTGGATTTCTCCAGATTGGCATGGACCTGCTGGTGAATATGTTGGATCTGCTCAATGAAGTTGTTTGCCTTATCTGTTTTAGACTAGACATGAGCCGAATCTGCATGAGTAGTTGCAAATGGCATGGCCTCATCAATGGGACATAGTGGCTGGAATCCCAAGACCACCTGAAAAGGGCTATGGCTAGTCGAGCTGTGGAGAGCCCAGTTGTAGCTATGCTGAAATAGGGGAGGCTCTCGTCCCATGTGTGTGGATGCTTTGAGTTGAACATGCGTAGAATGTGTATGATCATCCTGTTGACAACCTTTGTCTGGCCATCAGTTTGAGGATGGAAGGTTGTAGACTTAGTGAGTTTGGTGTCCAACATCGACCAAAAACTAGACCAAAATGTACTAAGGAACCTGTTGTCCTGATCTAAGATGATAGACTGTGGGATCCCAAAGTGTACCCACACTCGTTCAAAGAAGAGTTTAGTAGTGGCTTCTACTGTGATATTCTTCTTCTAGGTCACCATAATGGCCATCTTTGATAACCTATTGATGACCACAAAAACACAGTCATTTCCATGCTCAGTGGAAGGAAGGCCTGACATGTAATCCATGGAGATGGATTCCCAAGGTCAACTAGGGATAGGCAACGTCATATAGATGCCTTGCTTCTGGATGGTCAGTTTGGCAATGGTGCAGGCAGTGTATGATCTGATGTACTTCCTGACATCCTATCAAAGATTCAGCCAATAGAAATACTTCTGCAACACTGCCACCATTTTCTCGACCCCGAAATCCCCAACAACACAATTGTAGCACGCTCACTTGAAGGAACACAAAGGTGACCCAGTTGGCATAACAGGGCATCCTCGAGGTGAAAATTTAGAACACGCTGACCCTCTAAGAGTGTCTGGTATGTATGGCTGAATTCTGCATCGTTTTTGTAGAGAAGTGGCCACTTAGAAGTCGCATGCCCACAAGAGTTGAGCATTGTTGTTAACACCATGATCGGTGGTCGACTAAGGCAATCTACAACATTATTGTTGCTTCCGTTCTTATACTTGATATTTAAATGGAACTATTGTAGGTATGTGGACCACCTCTAATGGCGATCATTCTGCAATTTCGCTTGGGTCCGTATGAACTACAGGGGTCGGTGGTCTGTGTGGATGACCGTTTCCTTCCCAACAATGTAATTCTTCCATTATCGATAGGCCTGCATAATGGAACACATCTCTTTTTCATAATTGGGATACCTATGAACCGTGTTTGAAAGTGTCTCACTGTGATATGCCACTGGATGCCCACGTTGAGTAAGGACTACCCCAATAGCATAGTCAGAGGCATCTGTCTCGACCTCAAATTGTTGTTGCAAGTTTGGTAATGTGAGCACTAGTGCCGAGTAGAGGTGATATTTCAACTCGTTGAATGCCTTCTGTTGAGATTCAAACCAAAAGACTTTTGCTTTCGCTCCTCCCTTGTTGACCTTACTCAAGGGCCAAGTGATATGAGAAAATCCCCACACAAACTTGCAGTAGAAGTTGGGAAGACATAGAAAGCTACGAAGCTTTGTCAGAGTGGTAGGAGATGGCGAATCTCAAATGACTTGGATCTTGGATAGATCCACAAGCACCCCGTGTTCATCAATAATGTATCCCAAATACTAAACCTGGTTCATGCCAAAAGTGTATTCCTCCAAATTGGCACATAATTTGCTTTGCCGTAGTGTTTGGAGAATGTGTCGGATGTGGTGGAGGTGCTCTTCCCAACTCTAGTTGAAAATTAGGATGTCATCCAATTATTTCACTACAAATGAGTTGGTGAATGGCTGCAAGATGTCATCCATTAGCCTTATGAAGGTTGTAGGATCATTCGTCAATCTCAAATGCATAACCAACCATTTGAAAAGGCCCTCCTTGGCTTTGCAGGTAGTCTTCCACACATCGAAGGGTTCGACTGGTACATGGTGATATCTTGACTTCAAGTCGATCTTGCTGAAATATTTTGCCCCCTTCAATTGTCCCAGGAGGTCATCGATCTGTGGGATTGGGTACCTATTACGGATACTGATCTTGTTTAGCACCCGATAGTGAATATAGTGTCTCCAAGTCCCAGCCTTCTTCTATACCAACACGATCAGGCTCCCATAGGGTGATGAACTAAGACGGATGTGACCTTTCTGCGGCAGCTCCTAAATCTACCTCTTGATTTCATCGTTCTCCAGAACAGAGCGCCGATAGATTGGTCCATTGGGAAGCGGTGCACCTAGGGTCAGATCGATGGATTGCTTGACCTGACAGTGCAAAGGAACCCCTGCGGGGGAGGTGAAGAGGTCCTCGTACTCCTCCATGACGTTGTCCATCTGTAGTTGTCGTGCATAGGGTCCCTATCTGGAGGTCATGGTCACTGTCTTCTTCTTTCCTTGAGGGCATATCATCAAGAAAACAAATTTCCCGGTTTTGGAAATGAGCTTACTGCATTGTTTTGTAGTAACTAAAGAGATGACGGTAGGTAGTGCTACCTCCGGTATCCTGTACAACTTATTTCCCAAAGTAAAAATAACAACATGGGTCCTTGGTTCATATACAACATGTCACTTCCACAAGTATGGTTGTCCTAATAATACATCACAAACTTCAAGGGCAGCAATGTCACACAATACCTCGTTCATGAAGGGTTTGATGTTGTATGGAAGGTGACACTGCTAGCTCACGCAAAGATCTCGTCCTTGGTGAAGCCACCCGATGGTCTACGGTTGTGGACGTGCTATGGTCGGTAAGCCCAGTTGCTTCATGGACTCTGCCAAAATTAGATTCTTTTATCTCCCACTGTCAATAATGCACTGTAGTAAGGAGCCCTTTGCCCACATCTGGGACTGGAAGAGATGCTCCTCCTCCTTTGGATCTTTGGTTTCCTCCTTCTAGATCTTCATGGTGGCAACGGTGGCATTGGGCTATGCATCGATAATTAGCTTCCCTTTGTCATTCCCCTTGTCGAGTTCTGACTCAGAGTCAGAACATGCATCTGATTCTGAAACCTTTTGCTCGCCCACCAGTGATTGCTTGGCCCAACACTCACTTGTGTTGTGAGTGGAGCTCTAATGGAACTCACACCACTCTCTCTTGTCCTTTTTCAACTTCACGGTGCTGTTCTTTGCTTGCAGCTTTGGCAAATTGTCTTGGGCTACCCCACCTTGGATTTTTCCTTTGTTCTATGGTTTCGGGACACCTTTCCCTTGCTTCAGATTCGTAGATCCAAAGTCTCACTTCTTTTGTTTAAACGTTTGCTCGACCTTAACGACATATCGGTATGTTGTGCCGAGTGAGGAGATGTTCAGGAATTCTATTTCTTCCTGTATGTACTTGTGCAAGCAGTCGTGGAATTTGAGTACTAAATGATGCTCCGAATCCCTGATACCCAACTTTGTATGAAGGGTATGGAAAATATTGGTAAACTCCAGCATGTCTTGGTCCCTTCCATGCCGCAGCATGGTTCACTTTATGTATTGATTCTCATAGCTCCCGACAGGGTAGTACTACTCCTTGATGCCATCCCGAAATGAATTCCAAGTTGGTGCAACTAAAAATAGTGAGCATGTACTTTCATTCTTATGCTCGCGGTAGGTTTCCCACTAGTCCTTGACGTGGGGGGCTGCTTTGAGAAGAGCGAAGATAATTTTTTCCCGACTGTAAAAATCACGAATATAAAAATAACCCTCTTCTAGATTTAACCATTTATCAACAGCATCTGCATCTATCTGACCCTCGAATATGGGGATTTCAAAATTAACTTGTACCTTAAACGGTGTGGTGTTTCCAGAGTAGCTGTTGGAAGCTAATGCATTGCCCCTAGGTAGCCGCTGAAGGATTTGGGAAAATTTATCCATCATTGTGTTCCTTTGTCACTTGAGGGCTTCTTCGATTAAGATTTTGATAGGATCTCCTACCCCCTCATATTTCTTTTCATCTACCATGGGAGGCCGTTGGGATTTGTGAGGTTGGTCTTGCAAAGGTTCGACCAGTTCAAGCCCTAACTCCTTATATCCCAACCTTCTTGGGGACATGCAAAGAAAAACAAAGAAGAAAAGCAGACTACTCTGATATCACTGATATGGATTTAAAGAGGAATGTGTATAACAAATTATAGAGATAACCATAAACATAGAGATGCAACAAAAATAATACTTCATTTCATTAATGTAAAGTACTGAAATATGCTTACAAACAGAAATGGAAATAAACCAATTAGGGCAATGGTAGCTTATCTTTGAGAAGAAATGTGGCGGCTACATGCCTTTGAACTCCTTACAATGAGGCTTAAGGGCCTTTTTATTATTGAACAATAAGAGCAAACCCTAAACAACCAAAACCCCAACCCGAGGAGATGTAACACCAAGAGTTTATGGGCCCCATTGGGGTAAGCTGGACAACCAACTTCCCAGGGTCGTGAATGGTCATATTATCTTCGTTTGATGTGCATGATAACCCATTGGAAATATCTCTCCAAGCACTACGACAGAAAAGACAATTTTAGACAAAAAAATATTCGGTAGTAGATTTCCCAAAAATGTCATTTAAGGCCTGAAAATGGCTCCAAAAGTTTAGGACCCGAAAAACTACTAAAAATAGTAAACTATGCTACAATTAAGGAAACTGAAAAACTAAAAGAAGAAATGGTGGGGGTCCAAGTGGAATTGGCAGGTGGCCACCAATATCCACCTGGATCAAATGAGCATCCTGCCAACATGGCATCAAAGGGATCTCAATTCAAACATACATGGTGACACATGAGTATCATGTCAACTTGGCGACACATGAGTATCTCGTCAACATGGTGACGAAGGGATCTCAATCAAAACATGACAATAAGTGCATCTCACATCAATAACAAAAAAAGATCCCACATCAAACATCAAATAGGAATCTAGGCAACACAATGCATATTAAGCAAAGAGACAAAGAAGTACATGATTACACTACATATACCTCACAACAAGGAGTTATTTGAAGAAGAGGATGATAAACTACTTGATATGGCTACACCATCAATCTTGTGGCATTGAATGTCATGGAAATAACTGCTCGTACAATTAATGTTGACACCTGCACTCCACTTTGAAAAGTGGCCAAAAGATGGAATGATCAAATGGAAAACCTGATTGCACTATCAAATTTTTGAATTCTAACAAAGTGAAAATCTGGGGGAGGAATCCTTTAGATTCCCCCTAGATTCCTTAAAGATTCCCTCCTCCAGGTCATCTGAAAATATGATGCTCAGATTAAAATTATCTTTGCGCCATCATGTTCGTGTCGCTGAGAGGTGTAGGATCGACATAAAGTTTGTCCAATTTGGACACTCGAAAAATTTCGCCCTCCTGAAAATTGGGCTCAATCATGGTTTTACCTCCCTCTTTTCCACGCTCATGGTTCCACCTGCAAATTAATTAAAAAATATATATTGGACTCCACACTGAGTCTCTCCTCCCTCCTCCCTCCTCCCTGTACAAATAAATGTTGGGTTTATATAATATAAATGGGCAAATATATCAATGTCAAGCTTTGTGCCCCAATGGTGGCGGAGGAGACTCGGCAAGCAGAGGTTATGGTTTCGAATCCCCCTCACCTCCCAAAAATGGTCATTTGTTTTTTATTACAAAATAGGCATGGATGTTTGGGTAATCGTTGATATGTTGTTGGCGCGTTTTGGTTTGATGTGATGTGTTGTATTGAATGGGTGTTGATTATGGTGAGACCGCGTAGTGGGGACTGACCACGTGGGCCAGGCAGGTTCGAGCCCCACTAGTCTCAGTTTTCATATATGACATACATATATATAGTGTACTGCAGGCGGCGGATGGATCGGGTCCACGGGAGGTTTCCCACCCACCGCCCATAAATAATGTTTATAACATGTGGTGGTTAGGGGGACCGATGGGGGTCATGGCCCGTCGGACATTTTTAAATAAATTTTGTTTTTAATACTTGGTATTGGGGTCCCGATGGAGGTGGTGGGGGTCATGGCCCGCCACTTCTTTAATATTTTTTTTTTATAATCATAGGGTTGATTTTTGGATTTTATATAATATAAGGGATATTGGACAAATTAAATATCCTACAAATTTGCCCACTCCTCGGGAGCCAGATTCCCTGTCCGTGACTTGGTCAATTTGTAGGACACTTAAACCTGGCCCACAAACCAACTTTGAACAAAAATTTTATTGGGTGTTTGCCCTCATACGAGCTTGAATTTGATTGTCGTTCGCATCGTTGGAATCAGGGCGACGAGCACAACGATGTGGTGCTAGTTTGGGAGCAATCTGACACTTTGAATTTTGACCCCTTTTGAGTCCCCTAGGACTTCTGCATGTGTTGGATCCACCTAGATCAATCCTCCCCAATGAGGATCTTTCGGTCCTCGAAAATCACGAAAATAATATGCCACTTCTTTGTACCTTGTATGCACTTACAAATGTATGATAAGTCACCCTTCCTTCTCCTTCAACTTTTTCCTTTGGAACCATAAGTGATGAGATGACACCTGCAACCTCTGCAAACCTATAGTACATTGTTTTGCAAATTACATGCTTGACTTATATGACCATTTAATGACACAAGCATCCCATACTTGTCACATGTTTATAACACATACTTGATGGTCAAGTTTACATCAAAATGGAAACAATACCCCAACTACAGAAACAAGGCCAAAATATTATTGCTGCTTCAACAAGTGATGGAAAACACTTCATCACTACAACACATGATTTACAAAAATAAGGCCAAACACTATTTTTGTTTTACAAGTGATGGAAACACAACATCACTTTCAGAGTGTAAAATGCAACACAAAATAAGACCAGACATTAATGTTTCTCAACAAGTGATGGAAAACACATCATCCCTTTTACATTTTAAAATGCAACACAGGAATGGAAAGAAAATAAGACCACGACATTCTATCACACCTAGGAGAACCATTTCTCATTTATCAATGTCAATGGGTTGTTTCCTCGTGGTGAATTCACTGGTCAAACAACCGTTTCATCTGGTTCATGCACCGACACTTTATCTTTAAGGCACTGTTATGGATGGAGCTGATGGCCACTTCTGTTGCAATGCCTGCAATATGTCTTCTTCCTTCAGATCTTCTTAACATGTTTCTTTACCTGCTGTTGAGAGGGTCTTTCACACCGCCTCCTTTTATGTGCTGCTATTCTTTTCCAACACTTAACAAATGTATGGTTATGTAATCCAAAAAAGGTACATTTTTTTTTATGCCTTGATTTATGTCCATCATTAACAACATGATTATAATTGAAATGAACATTCAAATATTGAGACTGGATATACCTTTCCTTGCTTCCTATGGTGTCATTATGGCGATTAGAGCTTGCCTCAGCCCTTTCCCTACAATGGGCACTACCATGGGATGATGGTGATGTGTTCCCATCATTCTCTTTCCTTGATGATTTCGACGATGTCTCGAAAGAATCTGACACCTTTGAGCATTCTCCTTCAGTGTATCCCAAGCCTGCAAGTCAAGGTCTCTGTACAACCTCTAATGGTTGAGTTATGCCTTGGTTATGAACACCAAGTTCTTCTTCCTCCTTGTACCTCATCCTGGTAAGGAGCCTCATGTTTGTCCCTGTAATTGGTATCTCCACATCTTCAACAGAAATCATACTATGTGAAGATGAAACTGAAGGGAAATCAACATCTTTTACCTCCACTGTCAAGTTGGAAACAACTGATGAGGGCTTCTCATCATCTATTTTTGGTGGTTCACTGGCTATCTTAGTCCATTCCCCAACTTCATTTCCAACATACCTAAGTCCAGTTCAATAGGTTAATTTCTCTACTTTGATGGGATTGACAATACCTTGGCCATTAATGCCCAAGCCTTTTCCTTCATACCCCATTTTTCTCAACAGTTTGGAGCCAATTCCTATGGTATGATTTTCAAAAATAGCGAAATCATTATCAAGAAACATACATGAATTCATAGAATTACTATTTACCTCACATGGGTTACGCTAGTTCTTTTCCAAGGCATTGTCCTTGGCCTGCAGCTATCGTAGAAAACTTTGTTTCTCCTCTTTCTCTCCTTGTAGAAGCATCTTCAATTTAGCATTATCTGCTTGAAGACTCTGGTTGTTGTGATTTAGTTCTTCCAGGGCCTCTTCCGTGGCTCGCAACTGAAGCTTCACTCGTTGCTTTTCCTCTGTCTCTTTTTATAGAGCTTCATACATTATTTCCCCCTTTTGGGAAATTTTGAGCATGGTATCGTACATCGCTTTGTCATCCTCCATCGCTACATGTTCCATTGTTCATGCTCGCAATTCACAACCACACAAAGACTGCTTCGATAAAAAAACTGATCTGAGTTGACTCAACTCCCAGACTTAACCAACATCTTTTACTTCCGTGATGTTGTTAGAATTGCATTTAAAAGAGAATAAATGAACACATATGCATGTTGTAAAGAAGAGGGAACATGACAAGAATCAACAACATAAAACACAAGACATTGATAATAGAGTTCGTCCATGAGGGACTACATCTCTAGGCCCCGGTGTCAAGATGGTGTAGGCCACTACATTAAGTGCTGGAAAGAGTGATGATGTACATGCATATTTTTTCTCCATCATGCAAGGAATATGCCCTCACGCAGGAGTGGCTTCATGAGATGTTCGTTGTAGGAACTCTCATTCACAAAAGGACTCCTATTAGCATGACATAATTTCATGTATGATAATAATGAGCATCCTGCCAACATGGCATCGAAGGGATCTCAATTCAAACATACATGGCGACACAAGAGTATCCCGTCAACATGACTTCAAAGGGATCTCAATCAGAACATGATAATAAGTGCATCTCACATCAAGAACAAAACAAGATCCCACATCAAACAGGGATCTTGTTAAAATATGGCAACAAGAATATTCCAATTTAATTTGTCCTTGAATTAAATTGTGAATTAAAATCGAATTTAGTCTTAATAGCTACTTGGAAACAATTAATTAATTTATTTTAAATTAATTAGTTGGATAAATTCAAGTTAGAAGTCTTTCTGAAGTCATGCAAGATTTATCCATTAAATTAAGGAGATAATATTGAGTTATATTTGAGTTGTATTTAGTTAACTCAGTTTACTAAGTTAAGTCCAGTAAAATTGGTTCGACATTGTTTGAGGAACTAATAGTGAGTTAACAGTCAGTTGATGCATTAATGCACTCAACTACTGCTACTCCAGTTAACTGAAGATTCCCTCATCAAAAACTCATGAATGTCTATTCTGAGAAAGAGCCAGTTGAGATCAAAGTTCAAGGACAGTGTACTATTAGTTGCATGTGTTTTCTCATGGAGAAAACTCATGCATGTAGTCAAGGATTTATCCTTGAGGATTGCGTAGTTTTGGAGATGGGTTTTCCACTCGGTAACAGGGAATCATCCACAAGGAACAACATAAGGAAATAGGAGTTTGGAGGGTAGAGACGAAGGAAGGAGAGAAGCCAAGATTTCTTGTGAGCATCTGTGAGGATTGTACTGAGAGCTAACTAGTTGTGAGAGATAAGGCTTTGTATAATTCCTATGTATTTCCACCATGTATGATAATACAATAGTGTGGATTTTTTAGTTGAGGCTTTCCCCAAATTATTTTCATGTGTATTGTACGATTGATTCTTCTTCTTTTGGTTATATTGTTTAGTTCGATCTTTAAGTTTCCGCAAATTGATAGTAGAAGTAGGTTATAATATTCTGCTTTGATTTATATTG
>APFE030733585.1:37338-50242 GCA_000404065.3 Pinus taeda
TGGGCCATTTGCATCATGGGGCTTTGAAGATAATGCAGTAGATATCTATAGGACTTCCCAAAGGTAAACTTGAGCAAGTTGACACATGCAAAGGTTGTACCTTGGGAAAGTACACCAAGTCTTCCTTTCATGATCGAGACAGTCGAGCAGAGGGCATCTTTGAGCGAGTTCTTACTAATTTGTGTGGACCTTTCTCGACAACATCCACAGTGAAGAAAAGGTATTTTGTGATTTTCGTGGAAGACTATTCTCGTAAATGATGGATTTATTTCATGTATAAGAAGGACCAAAATTTCACAAATTTTTGTGAGTTCAAAGCTTTGGTCGAGAAAGAGTCAAGAAATAAGATCAAGGCCTTGATAAGAGACAATCGTGGCGAGTATGTCCCTAAAGAGTTTAAGGACTTTTACACAGCAGAAGGAATTAAATGACAGTTGACGGCACCTCATAACCCACAGTAGAATGGGGTGGCCGAGGGGAAGAACAAAACTATTGTAGGGGTAGCACGGGAAATGCTACATGACCAAGGCCTAACACTTAACTTGTGAGCTGAGGCATGCAATAGAGTGGTCTATTTGCAGAATAGAATCCCACATCACATACTTGGGATGAAGACACCAGAGGAAGCTTTCTCCGGTAAGAGACCAAATGTTGGTCACTTCAGGATATTTGGCTCATCGGTATATTTCCATGTGACAAAGGATGCACGGAAGAAGCTTGAGTTGAGATTAGATTTGGGGATATTTGTGGGGTACACTGATACACCACACAACTATCAGGTTTACTTGACTACCAGTTGGAGGACAATTATTCGCAGAGATCTCAAGTTTGATGAGCAGAAGGCCATGCGAGTTTCCCTTAAGGGGGAGCTGCAACTACAGGCTGTGGAGGAACTGTTGGTTCCTAAGGAGGAGGAGCCTTAGACTGATGCGGAGCAGCCACATGGAGAGGTTCTAGGAGTGGAGACATCCACTCAAGCAGAGTCTTCCAGAGATGGACAAAAGCACACAAGAGAAGCTGACAAATTGTTGGAGGATGCGAGAGAGAATGTGGGGGAAGCATCTTCTCAGTGCAAACAGAGGAGGTCACCTAAGAGGTACACTAGATAGATCTCCCTTTTTTGGGAAATGTGTTGAGACTGAGCCATATTCCTTTGAGGAAGCAGTGCAGCAGCTGATTTGGGATGATGCTATGGTGGAGGAGTATGACTCCATAGTTCGTAACAGTGATTGCGATGTGGTTCTGAGACTAGAGGACAAGTCAGTTGTGAGTTCCCGTTGGCTTTACAAGGTAAATAAAGTTGTTGATGGTAGTGTAAAGAAGCATAAGGAAAGATTTGTTGCCTGTGGCTTTTCACAGGTCGAGAGGATCATGATGTTGTAGTGTATTTCGAAAGAGGAGCAAGATGCTAACATTTTGACAAAGGCATTGTCAAAGTGTAAATTCAAGTTCCATAGAGACAGGATCGGGGTGGTATATAATCCCTTTCTTGTTGAGAGGGAGTGTTTAAATATGGCAACAAGAATATTCCAATTTAATTTGTCCTTGAATTAAATTGTGACTTAAAATCAGATTTAGTCTTAACAACTACATGGAAACAATTAATTTATTTATTTTAAATTAATTAGTTGGACAAATTCAAGTTAGAAGTATTTCTGAAGTCATGCAAGAGCTATCCCTTAAATTAAGGAGATAAGAATGAGTTATAATTAGTTAACTCAATTTACTGAGTTAAGTCCAGTTAAATTAGTTCCAAACTGTTTGAGGAAATAATAGTGATTTAACAGTCAATTGATGCATTAATGCACTCAACTAGTGCTACTCTAGTTAATTGAAGATTCCCTCATCAGAAACTCATGCATGTCTATTCTGAGAAAGACCTTGTTGAGATTAAATTTCAAGGACAATGTACTATCAGTTGCATGTGTTTTCTCATGGATAAAACCCATGCATGCAGTCAAGGATTTATCCTTGAGGATTGCATAGTTTTGGAGATGGGTTTTTCACTTGGTAATAGGGAATCATCTAGAAGGAACAACGTAAGCAAAGAGGAGCTTAGAGGGTAGAGAGGAAGGCAGGATAGAAGCCAAGATTGTCTGTGAGCATCTGTGAGGATTATACTGAGAGCTGGCTAGCTGTGAGAGCTAAGGCTTTGTATAATTCCTATGTATTTCCACCATGTATGATAATACAATAGTATGGGGTTTTTAGTTGAGGCTTTCCCCAAAGTATTTTCATGTGTATTGTGCAATTTATTCTTCTTCTTTTGGTTATATTGTTCAACTCAATCTTTAAGCTTCCGCAAATTGATAGTAGAAGTAGGTTATAGTATTCTGCTTTGATTTATATTCCACTATTAGGTTAACCTGCCATCAGATTTTCTATAGATCTATACAACACAATGTATCTCAAGCAAAGAGACAAAGAAGTACATGATCACAGTGCATATACCTCACATCAAGGAGTGATCTGAAGAAGAGGATGATAAACTATTGGATCTGGCTACACCATCAATCTTGTGGTGTCGAATCTCATGGAAATGATTGCTCGCACATTGAATGTTGACACCTGCACTCCACTCTAAAAAGTGGCCAAAAATGGAATGATCAAATAGAAAATTTTATTGCATCATCAGATTCGTGGCATGAAATAGTGTAAAATCGACTGTCAAATTTCTGAATTCTGACAAAGTGAAAATCTGGGGCTACAGGAATCTTTTAGATTCCCCCTAGATTCCTCAAAGATTCCCTCCTCTGGATCATCTGAAAATCTGATGCTCAGATTAAAATTATGTCTATGCCATCAGGTTCGTGTCGCTAAGAGGTGTAGGATTAACATAAAGTTTGTCCAATTTGGACACTAGAAAAATTTCACCCTCCTAAAATTGGGCTTAATCATGGTTTCGCCTGCCTCATTTCCATGCTCATGGTTCCACCTGCAAATTAATTAAAAAATATATCTCAGAGTCCACATCAGGTTCGTCCTCTATCCTCCCTCCTCCCCATGCAAATAAATGTCAATTTTATATAATATAAATGGGCAGAGATATCAATGTCGAGCTTCGTGGCCCAACAGTAGCGGAGGAGACTAGGTAGGCGAAGGTCATGGTTTCAAATCCCCCCACCTCCCAAAAATGATTGTTTGTTTTTTTATTACAAAACAGACGTGATCTTTTGGTAACCGATGATATTTTGTTGGCGCGTTTTGGTTTGATTTGATGTGTTGTACTGAATGGGTGATGATTATGGTGAGACCACCCAGTGGGGGCCGGCCACACGGGTCAGGTGGGTTCGAGCCCCATTAGTCTCAGTTGTCATATATATATATTAGATTATATATTTATTTATTATATATTTTATATAATATTAATAATATATATTATAATTAATTTATATACCATATTATATTATTATTTATAATATATCTAATTATATATATATTATTATTATATATATCATATATATATATATACCTTATATAATATATATATATATTAATAATACAGGAAGAGAGAGAGAGGAAGAGGAGAGGAGAGAAGAAGATGGAGAGAGAGAGAGATAATGATATTATATAGTTATGTAGTGGTTGGGGCAAGGATGGTTCGACGGTCCCCGGCGGAGGTTCGGCTTGATCTCACCTCCCAATAAATAATTTTATAATATGTGGTGGTTGGGAGGGCCGATGGGGGTCATGGCCCATCGGCCATTTTTAAATAGATTTTGTTTTTAATACTTGGTTTGGGGGTCTCAATGGAGGTGGTGGGGGTCATGGCCCACAAGTTCTTTAATAATTGTTTTTGTATCTTTTATAATCATAGGATTGTATTCTTGGATTTTGTCTACTATAAGGGATATTAGACAAATTAAGTATCCCATAAGTTCGCCCGCTCCTCGGGAGCCATATTCCCTATCCGAGACTCAGTCAATTTGTAGGACACTTAAACCTAGCCCATAGCCCAGCTTTGACCAAAACATTGACTGGATTTTTCACCCTCATACGAGCTCAGATTTGAGTGTCATTCACACTGTTGGAATCAAGGCGACGAGCACTTCGATCTCATGCCAGTTTGGGAGAAATCTAACCACTTTAGAATTTGACCCTTTCTAAGTCCTTTGGAACTTTCGCATGTGTCTGGAACCACCTGGATCACCCCTTCTCATCAAAAAACTCTAGATCCACAAGGCAAGGTGGGATAAGTTGTATATCCACCTATTGATATGCCACCATCTCCTCCTAGCCCTCCTCCTCAGGATTTCTATGCAAATTTGGACTGCAAGCCTAATGGTTGTCACTTGGTCTTGTCTTCTCAATCTCCTTCCTTTGGTTCCTTTGATCCTTCAGATTTTGGTGTGTTGTGTACATCTATTATAGGTTCCACATGTGATGTTCACGATGATCAAGTTCTGAAGGGAGTTAGTGTTGAATAACCAACCTATCTTATTATTTTTTATGAGTATGTGTGGGAGTCTGAACAAGAATCTATGGTGAAGGATGGCATCCTTCTATCCACACCTCATCGGCATTATCCTAACATCTTCAATGATTATGCTATTTCTTTTCCATCTTGTGAAAATTCATTTCCAGATTTTTCTATTTCTGATCATTCACGGAACATGTGGGTGCCATTTCTTAATTTTATTGTGGAGAGGACAAAACTCTCTTCTCGAATCCTCCCAATCATTCATCTTACATTTCCGGAAACATAGAGGGTGAAACTTCTCATTTTTCATCACCCCCTCTTTATGATTTTTCAAACCATGAGGATGTCGTTGTCCATCTTGAATTTTATGACTGTGGTTGTCGTGATCTTTTCTCTCATTCATTCAATCACAATTATGATTTTCCTACTATTGATATTCCTAAACCACTGGTCTTTGTTGATCCATCTTTTGATGAAGTGGAAACTTCTCAAGTTGTCAAGGAACTTTAGCCCAAGCTAATGGTTATGTTAGGTTCTTGTACCCTTGAGGTTAGTTGCACTTTTGATTAGAAATCTGTTGTCCAAGCTCCTCATCACTCTATTGTTCACATTGAAGATCAATCTGTTTCACGGTTTTTGCATCCTAAACCATAATCACACGATCCTATTGTTCATGCATTGAAGGATTCATACATAGCAAGCACTGTTGTGAAACATAAGTTTTCTTCTTTCTTTATATTTGCTTATCTTTCATGTTTGAAGGTGTGTACATGCTTGTCTTTCATGAGAAATGTAACAGGACACCATCATACGTCTACACAGTGCCTTTCATGTGCTTTACGTGTTTAGTTTTCTATGGATGAATTCAATCTTCGAACATATTGGTTTGCATTGTTTTATCTTTCTTGTTTGTTGGTTTGTTTTCATATCCTTCTTGTCAATCATGTTGTCTCCTACATGGGCCAACCAATTCCCCAATGGTTTCAATGGAAATATCACTTCATGTGAGTTGGTCTATGCTCTACTTAGGTTAGGAGTAGGAGTAATGTTTTATTTCTTATGTTGTTTCTTGATTTTATTACTTTCTTTTATTTGTCTTCATCCTTTCCTTTGTTTTTTTTCTTTTTCACCTGTAGGTTACTTCCTCATGAAATTGTGTTTGGCTTATTAGACAAGGAGGGTGAAATACAAGAGGAACTTGTACAACCATCAAGACTTCGTTATCTTAGTCTATTCCCTCTCTTTATGAGAATATTTACTTTTTTCTATTTGATTTGTATTACCCCCTAATCTTAGGGAAAAAATATGTTTTCCCTTTCGAGAGAGTCATAGGTTGAACATTCATGTGAAGCATCTCACTCTTTACTCTTAAACTAATAGAACTACTCTAATCGGTTTTCTTATTTCAGTTGACTCAGCTTTTGTCAACTCAATCAAGATAGGCAGTAAGGAGAGGGCGGGGACCTTAAAAGACATGTCAGAGCGTGTTGTTTATATATATTATTATATATATATATAAATTATAGATATATATAATAATTATAATATATACTTATTATATATATATATATATTAATATCTATATCTTATCATATTTATATAGTATATTATAATATATATAATATATATATGGCTTCTATTGAAGGACAACTCTATCTGCTCTAAATAAGTCGAGATCCTCTTGTGCCTCATGAAATAAATAAGTTCCTATGCACAGTTCTTTGGAAAATGAAAAAATGAAAAAAATAAAATAAAGGCCAAAGAAAAGAAAGGCTTCCTGCACAGAGCAGTGAAGTAGGTAACTTTTTCGGGGTACTGTCCATGCCTACTGGCAGTGAAGCAACGCCATAGATGAAACTAAAACTCTGATGGTATATCTTACTTGTGCATTTATATACCCCTCATCCCGAATCAAAACAACTCGGTTGACTTGGCTTGGTATGTGTGTTGTTGATAAACAAAATGGTATGGACTACATACTTAACTCAAGCTAGTGAATAAGCTATGATAATTGAAGAGATAGATAATAATTCTAGAAGAGTTAGACTCACTTTTCATGAGACAAGTTCCATACAGAGAACTGGAGTTCTACCAGGGTGACTCCAATATTGTAGTAGCTACAACCACCCTCCAAAAATTTTCCTATGCTTCATTTTGGAGCCTCCCTTCGAAATCACAACAACTCATATTGCACTAATCTAGGTACTTGTGCTTTACTGGAGCCTCATACTTTTCATCAGCGCTTGTGTTTTCTTACTTCATTTATTGTCTAACCCACAAGACGATCTCTTGACTTGGTTTTCATCCGATTTTGGGCTTGCCTTAGAGAATTGCACAATCCTTGATGGAAACTAGCCTTGCTCTCGAGAATTATGCAAACCAAACTGAGAGTGAGCCTTGAGCTCAAGGATTGCACAATGCTTGTGGACATCCATCCTTCAGCTAGGAAATTGTTTAGAGCATGAGAGGCATCCCAGAGCCACTCAACCTAGAAATTGCGCAGAAGCCTTCTACTTAGAAGCTGCCCAGTGCATGAATTAGTGAGTTGCTCACTCCTCCGCAAAACTGTGCAATCTCTTTGGGCAATGCATGGAAGTTTTTCCTAAAAAAGCGAAAAAGAACAAAGTGAAAAAGAATCCCTAGAAAATAGGGATCTATTTTTAGAAGTCTGAAGGACGCACTTGAGTTATTTTGGAAACTGCCACCAAGTGTCGCTTTTTCCTTGATTTTTGGCCTTGGCATCATAAACCTTAAATTAACCAAATCTATTTAAGTGATGATGTCAGGGCTCATTTTCACATTCAACCTTGGAGCTCTCACATTCTTTAGGAGATCAGTTAACCTTCAATTTGATCGTCATCGCTTTTCTGGGTAAGTTTTTCTTTTCTAGTCTTTTGCCTCTTTTTCTGTCGCTTTTGCTTGTTTAGCTTGTGAGAGTGTCATTTCACTTATTTTTTTGAACGAATATTGCCACTTTAACTTTTTTTATCTTGTATAAGTGTTGTTTGATGTTTTTCATTGCCTTTCCCAAGTGTCTTATGCATTACCCCATTTTTCACTAACTGTCGTCGTTGCAGCGGCTCTCATAACATGCTTTGATTTCCTTCAACTTGATTGATTGCTGCATGAATTTCACTCGCATGCATCATCAATCAATAATATCTACACTCAGCATCACATCATCCTTCAGATCTGCTAAATTTCACACTCCCCTTAGGCAGATCTGGGCTCCCCTTGGGCAGATATCGCTTTCCCTTGCATGCACTGCACATTCTGGGAGCTCAAGGCCTCTGCCTTGGCTTTTAGAATTGCGTGGAGGCTACCCTAGCCTTGCTCAAACTGTGCATTGTGAAGTTCCAGGAGCTAGCCTCCCATTCATGGCCACTAGGACTGCGTAATCTGTAGCCTCTCCTGGCCTATGCCTATATTGAACTACATGTGACACAGTTCCAGTTAGCAAGTCTCCCCTACTGACTACTCGAACCATGCAATGCATAGTTCCAATAGGCAGCTAGTCACCTCTATGAACCAGAATTGTGCATTCTATCCCATCATGGGCCCGCTTTGTTGCTTGGTCTTGTCTTGAAGTTTCATTTGGTTTTAAGCAAACATTTTCCTGCCATGAGTGTCCTCCCCATCTCCAGGTATAACCGTTGTTGAATATCTCTCTAGAATTTTGGTTAACATGGCCTCCAAGAGAGCTACATCAAAGGAAAATGTTGAGAGAAGTACTGGGGAGGCAGTTGACCAGACGTCAATTAATCTACAAGTTTATGCAAGCACTCGGTTGTTTATTGAGAAGGGTATAAAGTTGACATGGCAGGAAATCAAGGATACTTTTTCAGAGGACTTTAAGGAAGACTTATAGGACTGACTAGTATATATCAGTATCTAGCGATTAACCTTATACAAGGTTGCATGAAGGTACCCTACCTTCCCATATGTTTACATTATCAGCTAGATTGTCTCACACATAGATCTAGAGACTATGAAATTAAGGAGTTCGAGCGGGATAGAGCTTTCCACCTTAAGGGTGGAGAAATTTCATCATATGTATCATTTACCTCAGATAACAAGGCACATGGACACACTTTTCTATGCCACCCTTAGCTAGGTGAACACAAGAGATATAGTGAAGCACTATGTGAAAGAGTTGTCAAAGTTTAGAGAGACACCCAATCATGTTTACAAGAAAAAGTATCTCAAGAAGGCCTACAAGTTCTTGATCATATTTGCATGTCGAATATACGGTCAAGAGAGCATAGAGACCTTTCCTGACAGTTGGGTAGTTGTATTGGAAAAGTTGGTGAGTGATGGAAGGTCGTTCAACTAGTCAGGCTTGTTGGTTCATCACATGGAAATACATGTGACTAATGCCCAGAATCCACCCAGGGATGAGCAGGCGAGATTGTACATGGCTGCATACTTACTGGATGCAATCTATATCTAAGAACAATTTCCTAGAATGAGATGGACATGGACACTGAAAGAGACTTCCATCAAAATTTATTTCAAATTGCTTTCTGACTATAGATACAGAGGAATAATGGAAATGCTAACTGATCATTTCATCATTTCATTGTACAAGTTGATCTTTGAGTAGGATCCACCTTGAATGTCCCAAGAAGCAATGGAGGCGATACCAAACATTGCAGATTGGTAAGCCTCACCTGGTGGCACCTTCATTAGAGTGTTTGGTGGAGAGAATCCTCTGCATGCTCTACCAAGGTATGTCATGGACAAGATGGTCATTCAAGAGGTCTCGTATCGCCTCTCCACAGGGTTATCATTAGCATTGCATAGGAAGAAGAAAGCGCCATGGCCCACTCTTCCTTTGTGAATTAGATTATACAAGATTAAGAAAATGAAAGATGCAAATGTCAAAGCTAAGGAGATATTGAATTTTGATTTTGGCACCAAAGACTTTAATCCATATGATCCCCACGGTATTTACAAGAACCACTATGTGAAGGTGTATTATAGATCGATCCATGGGACATTTCACTGGCATGAGGAGGACCCACAGAGGTGCTGCTACAATGACTCCAAGCACCACATGCCATTTAATATAACCACAAATTGGATGGTTACTCTTCATGCAGCAACAACGTAGGGAGCAACAACAAAAAAAACAATAAGAATAAATCCAGCACAAGACAAGGGCAAGAGGATGATTTTCAAGAACCTATAAGCAAAGAAAATCTGCAAGATGAGAGTAGATCTTATCACACAGAAAGTAGATTTGGCAAGAGAGGAAAAGAGGGAGTAGCGGATAAAGAGAGTAAAGTGAAGGAAGAGAGAAAGGCAAAAAACTTGTAGGATTCCAAGCAAGAGGCCAAACAACTCAGAGAGAAGAGCACATTTTCTACAATGGAAGAGGTAAGGAAAATGATACTTGTTGAAGTATCAACACTTGAGACTACCATGCAGAAACTCTATGGTGGATTTGTCACCATGCATAAATACGTTTTCTGTGTGCATGGATTAGACCAGCGAAGAAAAGAGTTTGTTCAAACTCTCAGGAAAATACATGCTAATATCTCCCACGTGTAAGAGTGGATAATGTACTACAAAGGGGCCCCGCTTCACTTGCCAAACAAGATGAAGCCATAAGTAGAGAAGGAGAAAGAAAAGGTGTAGATATTGATCCAGAACTATGAGCAACTCACCCCATTCATCAACAGCGTTCATGCCTCATATGAATGGTTGTGCAATAATTTTGGTGGCATGGTGAGAACACATAGAATCTCGTCAATCAGTTCCGTCACCGAGGCCAAGCCCAAGAACCAACTTCAACTAGAGATCGATGGGTACATGGAGTAGCTAAGGGGAGATGCCACCATGGATGACTTGTAGTTGAGCACACATAACATGCAGAAGTAAATTTGTGGTTCTTTCATGGTCAACACCACTGCACACGCTTCAGGACGTGTTGGATACAAGTTCCAATACCATATATCTATTTTCTATGGAGGCAAGATCTGCTATCAAAAAGACACCATCAAGCAATTTGGGGAAATCATCACACATTACCAAGCTTGGCATCAATGTGTGACCAAGAAGCACCAAGTGGATGTTGTTGAGTTGGTATTTCCCCAGACTTCGTAGTCATAGTGTTTTGTCTTGTTAGGTTGTCTCTAGCCTATTTTGTCTTACATGGGTACATGTGGAAAATGTAATATTATTTGTAAATATGTTGTAAGTGAAATTCTAAGTGTCATTAGTGGAATTTGAAAGGTCATCATGTTATGTAATTAGTTATTTCTAAATAATTTGAAGAGTCATGAGGATAGTGAAAGAGTCACAAAGGGGAATGTCAAGGGTCAACCCACCTATTGTAGTGGCTATGACCACCATCCAAAATTTTCCCTTAGCCCATTTTGGAGCCTCCCTACCAAACTTTCATAGCACTTTGACTCGCTTTGTCGAGTATAGAAGCTTTAATGTTTTTCATGCACAAAGGCATCCTGTCAAGCATAGCTTGATGCATTCCCCTCACAGGTTGTTCACCCAGACTTGGTCTAGCTACAAGCTGGGAAGCTTCCTGAAGAAAATTAAGAATTTCTAGAGGGAAACCAACCTCCACTCCAAAAATTGTGAAATTTTGTCTAGCAACCTCCTAGGCTCTAGTATTGCACAATTCTGCCAGCCACACTCCAAGCAGAAATTGTGCAAATTTCCCCAGTAGGGCTGTTGAGCCTAGAATTTGTACAAATCTAGGCAGCAGTCAGCTGCTCTGCCCAGAAATTTAGCAAACCTCCTGGGTAGTTAGCCGAGCTCCCAACCAAGAAATGCGCATTTTTCTCAAGAAGTTGAGCACCTGCATGCATGAGCAGTCCGGTTGACCAGTTCCACTCGGGACCAAGGAAACTTGACTTGCATGCATGCATGAATTTTTCTTCCTAGAATAGCAAAAGGAAACATGCAAAAGGCATCCCATGATTTAGGGAGCTATTTTTAGCAATCGAGCGTTACATGAAAAGTTGTTTTAGAAGTTTCCCTCCAAGTGTCACTTTTTCCAAGATTTGTGGCATGTGCATCATGAGTCCAAAATTATTTATTCAATGCATTAGAGCTCATTCTTTCACATCGATCTTGGATATCTGACATCCCACATCACATCTAGGACTCCTCAACACATCCAGCTCAGCTATTCACGGGTAAGTGGCCTCAACTTGTATTTTTTAAAATTTCTGTCACATTTTGTGTATTCACTTGTGTGAGTGCTATTTGCTTGATTTATTTGGATGCTTGCTGTCATTTACATGTATACCAGTTTTTCCTAGCTTTGTTTCAGCTTTTGTTGCTATCTCATTGTTTTCACATGCATGAAACTATTTTGCATGGTCATTCGCCGAACTGGCGAATCACCTCACCCACATGCATGTTGATCTGTTTGTTGAATCTTTCATTCATGTTTTTCATGCACTATCAATCACTTCTACTTTCACTTAGTGTCACCCTGCATTCACTATCTTATTTGCCTTCAGTTGCCTGTCAGCGAGTCAGGCCAACCTTGGCCTAGACTTTGCCTAACTAAGACTACATTGCGCAATCTGGGGAAGGAAGACTTTGCCTTCTTCTCTAGAAATGCTCATTTTTTCCCAGCACTCACCTCCAAGACTATTTTGTGCATTTCTGGAGGATAGTGATTGTTGGCACAAGAAATTTCACAATTCATTCCTTGGGCCTGTAATCCTTCCCAGCTAGAATTGTGTAATCTGTTAGAGTCGGTCTGGTCAGTCCTCCGTCAGAGATCAAAACTCTTTATGCATTTCATTTTTAGGAGGCCCGCTCCATTCACTCAGCTACATTCCACTAGGGGCGTGCCATATTCTGACGGAAAAGGTCAAGCTAGTCACTTCCCCTCATGTCTGGCTCTTGCTGGCTTAGGTCTGTAGTCAATGATCACTAAAGTCCATGACAGTCAAAGTCTGGTCCTTTAAAGGACACAAGTCATTTTCGATAGTTTGGTCTAAGGATTCATCAATTTGGTCTTCAATCATGTCCAGTAAAGCCATGCAGGCTAGAGTGAGGCCCTTACACAGTTATGATTCAGAGAGTTTCATCGTCATGGTGATAGACTTTGAATCTTCTTCAAAACTCTGTTTTGAAGTAAAGTCAAACAGTGTTGTTTGTGATAAAATTTGAAAAAAAGTCATCAGTTGATTTCTTCATATGCAGTCATGGTTTCCATGGCCAAATGTCCTGTCATGCAATCCCTACAAAGAGTGCCGAAAATTTCATCATTTGAGCTAAAATTCCAAAGGGAATGTGAAAATCAATGTTGCTTTAAGTCAGTGAAAAAGTGTCAAAACATAACATTAGAAAAATGGGTTTTTGAAGAAGCAAAAATTTAACCCATGACTTCCAAGTCTTTATATACAAGTTTTCACCAAAATCAAAGGCATTGTGCAAATCAAGTGCATAGGGAAACATTACAAAGTGTTTGAGAGGCAAAGTGTGTGATTGGAGTGAGTTGGA
>APFE030733585.1:56899-71926 GCA_000404065.3 Pinus taeda
AGAGAAGTGATGTTGGTTTTCTGGTGTACATTCATAGTGTTGGGTGATCTAAGCTTTACTTGAGGTGAAGAAGGGCTTCCTAGCTGGAGGATGATGCTGTGTCAGAACATATGGTTGTAATCCTCTTGTTACTTTTCATCTTAATAAAGCCATTATAGTTTTCTTCCATATTATTGTGTACTTGTTTATATATTCATTTATATGGTTAACACACATCTAGTCCTATGTTATTTATGAATATATATCTTTGTTTCTTCGACAGTAGTATGTTTCTGTGATTCCATGGGTTCTTTTTGAAGCTGGGCAGGCGAAGAAGAAGCGGCGAAGCTCTATCAAGAAGGAGAGGAAATCAAGCACAAGACTAAGGTTGGTCTTCTTGGTTCTCCTCTTGTCTATTTTCATAAAATAAAACGAAAGTAGAATTTACTTGTTTGTTTCTAAGATAGCCACCCATCTTAGTGGGAATAATAGCATCTGAGTGGACACTATTCCCGGTAACAAAATGGCGACTCCACTGGGGAGCGACTAGATTGTTTGTTAGCCTATCTATCCTTGTTTCTTTTATAAACTTACAGACAGAGCCTGAAGTCAAGCCAGCTAGCCTTCAAACTGCATTTTTTATACAAATGCAAAGTAGATCAATGCTGCTTCAGTCTATCTTAGGGTTTTGTTTATGAATTAAACAATAGATCTACAAACAATCTAATTTCCCTAAGTGGTGGCTCTAGTAACCTCTTTAGATCACCCTTGTGTTTTACATACACTGAACATTACTTACTTGGCCTAGATCCCTGAACTGAATTGCAAACTGTGAGTAAAAACTTGTTTAGAGTCTCACACTAGTACCATCGCACCTTGCCTTCAAGGCAGTCTGTATGCATCACACTTCCCGAGTGCAGTAGGTTCGCTGCATATTGGTTTCTCTGTGTAACAGGTGCGATGGTCAGGGAGGGTTAACTTTACCCTCAGACTGTGGTTTTTCTCACTGTTTTCAGTCCTATTCAGGAGTTTTTACTGTCTGTAGTCAGTTTATTTCTATGAAAACCCCCTTCTCTCTCATTATTCTGCCTCCTTAATGCAAAGAACTGTAAGTGTTTTTATGTATTGTGCAGCATTTTCAGTTCTCTTTTGCAAAAAAGTAGCATAGTCGAACTGCCGTTTCTGGATCTGAAAGTGTCGTAGCTGTTGTTTTCAGTTTTAGAAAACAATCCCATTGTTCTTGATAGTCAATTATACAGTTACTATTTCATATGATTTGAATTAGTACTTTTTAAAGTGTCGAAAAGCAATTTTCATTTCAAAATCACAAAGTGTCTCTCCTACCTTCACTTCATTTTGAAAAAGAATTTTGTTGAGTATTGTCTCTTCAAAAGTAATCAGATTTGCACATAGCTTTCTTATGATCTTTCATACATTAAGAAGGGTGAAAAAAAATACATGCATGTGCATTTGCATTTTAATTGCTTGGTTTGATTTAGGACTGTGCATTTAGCGTGTGCGCTGTGCTCTTTTGAAGAAAGATTCTTAACTTTCTTTCCTTAGTAGCTAGGATTTTCATTGCCAAAAGAAGATTAAACGTTTGTTTATCATCTTAGACTGCATTTTAGGAATTATATACACATCATGCGGTGAACCTGGAAGGAAAATTGTTAAGCAAGATCAACTTAAAATAAATTCAATGAATCTAACAACGCTTTGGAACTTAATGCACAACATGTAGAGGTCTAGGCTATATACGTATTCCGGCGTCGTAAAACTTGGTAACTGTTGTTTTCAGTGTGGTGATTCCTCCACTCTGAGATGGCAAGTGCCAGTATGGACTTGTGTTCCCATGTATCATCGAGTATATATTGGGAAACCACAATAGGTTGCATCCTTTATCCTTAGGAAGCTGTGTCTGCCGCCTTATCGATCGCAATGCACTGAACACAGCATTCGGGAAGGTTTACTGACATACCGTAAAAAGTATTCTGCAGTTTTGCAATTGATTTGGTAATCCTCTCTACCTAGATCTATAGATAAGTCCATTTTGCTCCTTTTCAGACTCCTTAAAGGAAAAGGTCCTCCGAGTGCTTGTCGCTTCAAGCTCAATAAAAAGCGAAGCCGACAAGAGTCATATTTTGTTTTTTCTCGACTCTTTAAAATTGAAGAAACAAGTTGTGTCAAAGCGTCTAAAAAATTATTTTAATTGGAATAACGTCACAAATTCCCCCGTTGGTCTTTAGGTTGAGAAATGGAGTCTACCAACCAAGGATTTCCCCTTGGAGGAAATCCTAGTCCCTTCTCCTCTTGGGGAGATGTTGGTGCACCCCATATGGCCACTTTGTCACTTCCAGGGTTGACAATTGGTTTGCCTGTCTAGCTCTTCTCTACCTTTGTCGTTCAGAATTCCGTAATTCCTGAATAGTCATGTCAGTAACTAGATGACACTAGAGTTGCCTCCCAACCTTCTACTTCATCTGATTCTCTCTCTCCTCCTTCCTCTTTGCTTGATAAAGCCGATAAAGCTAAAAATCAAGTGACCGAGAAGAAGAAGAAGCAGAAAGAGAAAAAGGAAAAGAAGAAAAAGGAACCAAAATCCAAAGGGGGCAACCAAGCGTCATCTAGAAAAAATCCTCACACTGCACCATCGAAACCTAAATCTCCTTGTGTCATTTGCAATGGAGACCATTATCACCGAGATTGTCCCTGCATGCCCCAGATCTTAAGGGACTGGTCTCCTCGTTTGCACAATCCGGTGGCATCAACCTCTGACGATCATGTTGAGTGCACACCATCAACTAGTGAAAGTGAAGCACATGGACAGAAAAGGAATCCCATATTTCCTTGTAAGTTGTGTGAAGGAAATCATGTCATCCACCGTTGTCCCTTCCTTGACTAGGCTAAAAGAGTTTTGGATCATCGTCCTGTTTCACTAGTACAACTTCCTCCTGGATATAAAAAACTCTTGCCAAGTCCTCCACCGGTTGAAAATCTGGCTAGCCCATCATTGTGGTTGGCTGAAGCATCTATCATTGAAAATGAACCCTCTGAATCCATACCAGACGAAAGTCAAAAGGTCGAGATGGCAGTTGACCCGGTCTTGCTTTCATAGTGCTCTTCTTCGAATGCTACCATCACTGAAGAGAAAGAGAACGAAACCGTTCAAATTCTTTTCATCAACACAGACTCCGATGAACTTGGGGGCAGTCCACCCGTTCCTTTATCGCAGGAAGGAAGTTCATCAGAGTCATATCCGGCCGTCTATTCGGTCCCACCACCAAGAAACCCAGTCATTTCCTTCGACTGGAATCTTCTAGGTAGACCCCGTTTACCAGCTAGTGTACCATTCATAATCATTGTACAAGCTTACAAAATGGTCATGTTTGGTACCATCATTGATGAAGGGGCTTCTGTGAGCATCCTTTCCTCAACTTCTTGGAAAGCACTTGGTTCGGCATTGCTTTTGCCTAAAATGAGAAATCTGACAGGCTTCGACAAAGGAACCAGTCGACGTTTAGGGATCCTTCCAAATGTGCCCATTCCTTTGAGAAGGAAAACCATTCACATGGACGTAATGGTAGTTCAAGGACCCTTGGATTATAATCTACTCCTTGGACGCGACTATATTTATTGCATGGGAGCCATCGTCTCCTCACTCTTTAGAGTAATGTGTTTTCCGCACGAAGGCAGAATGGTCAAGCTCGTAGACCAAACGTCGTTCCTTTGTTCACACATCGAAAATAGTCAAATCCCATCCCTAAATGGTCTCTTCACGCAAGGAATGTCTCATCGATCCCCAGTCCGTCCACCTGATGAGCGCGAGTGATTCAGGAGGATGTGACTGAAACCCAGGGGGGCATGCACCCTGGTCTGTTTCGACAGGAAAACCTTGGGTATAGAGTAGGTTTTCGTGGAGGATATATGACTAGTCTGACGAACCCGTCCTTACAGGAAAATGGGAGCAGACTGGAATAAGATATCTTTGTTAAAGTTATGTGAGTGGAGTATCTCTACGCCACTCCCCTTTGTCTATTTCGGTAGACATTGCCAAGGGAGCTTTTTGTCTGCTACACAGATGGAACTTTCATGGTAACCTGGGAATTTTTCCCTGTACCTGGGGTATGAAAACCTTTCCGCATGCAAGCAAAGAGCGACTATTTATTTTTTAAATTTGTAGGATCTCTAACCCTTTAAACCCGTAAGGATAGTCGTTTCCTAGCTTGCATAAAGAAAGGATTCGGGGCAAAGCTTTAAAGATGTAAGCCCCTTCAAAATAGCATCTTGAATGAGACATCCTTATCATAGGACTAGTGAGGAGTGTTACCGCAGGGTTCAAGCTCGTTAAAAAATAAACCCGCCACGAGTAGTTTTAGCGCATAGTTCAAGCTCATTAAAAAATAACCATAAGTCATGAGCAAATGTTTCCCCCATTGTTTAATCTCATTAAAAAATGAACTGGTAAATAACCATTGTGAATTCCTTATCGCCAGCTTTTGAGCCTTGGTCGTGTTCTCGTCATCACCTCACTCTGTTTTAGCCGATCATTCACCCCCTATGATGTTTACCTCTTGAGGCACATCTGTGAAAGCTATGCCATCCTTGTGACCTTCCTGTGATTGGAAAATTCCAAATCTTACCTGGAATCAGCTGCTACCCGAAACCATCACTCATTCCTCGAAAACGAGTCTCCTTTAAGCTCTTTTCAATTGACTCGTAAAATATGAAAATATTGCCGAGCGTTTGGCCTCTCCAGCTTGTTAAAGACATCGAAAGTGTTGTCCCTCCTCTAGATTATAATCTTTTGGACCTGAGGGATTATTATAGAAAATGATCGAGTGCTTGTCTTGTTCGGCTCATTAAAACTATCGAAAATTCGTCCCTTTTGTATTATTTTACGCTTTTTCAAACTTAAGGGATTATATGATGAAAAAGAATCATTGGATTCTCCTTTTCGTTCCTTTCAAACTCTCTAAAATTGAAAGGGATCGAGTTATCTTTGTCGTTAAACTCGTTAAAACCTAATAGCGAAAAACTCATCCAAATGGACGAGAACGAGTTTCACTGTCGCTAGGCTCACTAAAATATAGCGACAGGTTCGCCCGAAGGATGGATTATAGAACAAGAATATGTTATCCTCCTCAAGCTTGGAAAAAATAAAGAGGTACTGGTCAGCAATTACTGGAGAAAATTGGGAAGAAAACTTGAAAAAGCTTTATTGGTAGCAATTCGCTCTTGAACATGACACTTTCCTTCCGCATCCATGCCGGGTTGGGTTGTTCCGTTCACTGGTCATAACCATTGGTCCATCACACCATCCATCTCTGGGGTTAATGCTACCAATCCATCGTCAGTGTCTCCGATATGTTCAAGAGAAGTCATTCAGACAATTCACTTGTGTCTCACTCACTGCAATACATTCATGCTCCATTTCTTCATGACCGCCACCCTGAACCCTATATCGTTAGATTGTTTTCACCTCCAAAATCATTTTCTTTGTTCCGTGTCGTTGATGTGGGATTCATTAATTCCCTCCTGCGACGGGTCACTTCTTGTCGACATCAGCTCATTATCCAAGAAGTTGACTTAGGAACAACCCTTTTAGTACTTTGAAGCTTGCATGCCTCAATGGCAAGTTTCTCATTTTCGACGACAGGTTTACATCAATGGCCTTCGACTGAGAGATTTTACGTGGTGTTCGAAGCCAAGTCCTTTTTCACACC
This sequence comes from Pinus taeda, assembly GCA_000404065.3. Taxonomy (NCBI): domain Eukaryota; kingdom Viridiplantae; phylum Streptophyta; class Pinopsida; order Pinales; family Pinaceae; genus Pinus; species Pinus taeda. The sequence continues at coordinate 62,602 of APFE030733585.1, forward strand.
ACGTGAATTGTACTATAGTACCTTCAGGGTCATTGTCATTATTGGTGATTCCTCTCGCACCTGTTAACAACTTACATCATTGGCTGGTAATCAGGCGATGTCTTTCCATGTTCGACTCCAGAATATTTTTCACATGGATCGACTTGTACTCCGAGTGAAGATTGAACGAGTTTTGAAGACCCCGGATCTAGTTTCATCCATCCGGGTTGCGATATATTCAGGAATATAAAGACATTAAGTGTACATCATTGTCGAGCAGATGATCATCCAAATCGAAGGATGATGAGTCCATATCATCAGTCTATCACACAGACAATTTTCTGTCCTATGTACATGAAAATGAATTTATAAAGCTGAGCATGGGAATGCCTGCCTCATCTAGATCATGAAAAAATGTTGTCAAAATAATGTATTGTATTATATCTTATTACAGGTTGCCTCCTAGCTCGAAAAAACTTCGGATCCTCATGCTTTAGGGGGCAACTGTTATAGACATTTTTGGGCACTTCAACCCCAATCATAAATGTCCATAAACTGAGCGCTTATAAGTCCCTAAAAATGTTTCTTCATTGCCTAAAGGTAAAGAGGTCAGCTGATTACATCATCTCCCAAAAGTTCTCCACTGAAAACTGTTCATAAATGGTCAAAACTGGACCATACTGAAAACCCAGTGCAGAGAGTGCGATGCATATCACCTTCCCAGTGTATAGGGTGCGATGCATACTGAATTTCTCCTCTATAGGGTGCGATGGTCGGGAATGGACAAATGGAAGGGACAAAATGCGAGGTGGAAGATCATGGAATCTTCCAGAAGCTTCCCCTCTGACACTTGCCTCTCTGTTTTCAACCAGGGATGAGTAAGATATCATCATTCTCCAAGTGGAAGCAAGAACTATCAGACAGAGGACACTAATCAAGATCCCAGAAGATGACTCACCTCCCTATAATCATCTATATATGTATCCCTCATCACAGAGATCCGGAGGCTGGAATTTTGTATCTTATAGAGAAGTGTCGTTGGTTTTCTGGTGTACATTCATAGTGTTGGGTGATCTAAGCTTTGCTTGAGGTGAAGAAGGGATTTCTAGCTGGAGGATGATGCTGGGTCAGAACATATGGTTGTAATCCTCTTGCTACTTTTCATCTTAATAAAGCTATTCAAGTTTTCCTCCATATTCTTGTGTACTTGTTTGTATATGCATTTGTATGGTTAACACACATTTGGTCATATGTTATTTATGAATATAGATCTTTGTTTCTTCGATAGTAGTATGTTTCTGTGATTCCATAGGTGCTCTTTGAAGCTGGGAAGACGAAGAAGAAGCGGCAAATCTCTATCAGGAAGGAGAGGAAATCAAGCGCAAGATTAAGGTTGGTCTTCTTGGTTCCCCTCTTGTCTATTTTCATAAAGGAAAACGAAAGTAGACTTTACTTGTTTGTTTCTAGGATAGCTACTAGTCTTAGTGGAATAACAACATCTGAGTGGACACTATTCCCGGTAATAGTGTGTGCAGAATCAAGCAAGCAATGTATGGATTGAAACAAGCACCTCGTGCTTGGTACACTAAGATTGACAACTATTTCCCAAGGTTGGGCTTCACCAAAAGTGAAGCATATGAAAACCTTTACCATATTGTGGTTGAAGGTAAATTGTTGATTATAGTATTATATGTTGATGATTTAGTTCTAACAAGTTATAAGAAGCTGGTAAAATCTTGCAAAGAAGATCTTATAAGAGAATTCGAGATGAAGGACCTGTGGCTCATGCATTATTTCCTTGGTATGGAAGTATGACACGAAGATGAGGAATTGTTTATTTCTCAGGGAAAGTATTCCAATGAGATACTGAAGAAGTTCCACATGGAGAGAAGTAAAGCTATGGAGACTCCTCTAACAGTAAATTGGAGGAAGGAAGATGCTACTTCCAGTGAAGTAGTGGAGGCTACTATTTATAAGAAACTTGTGGGTTCATTTATGTATTTGGTGAACATATGACTGAACATATGCTTCATCTTAGTCAAGAAATGAATGAGCCAACCAAACTCTATCGAAAGGCAGCTAAACAAGTGTTGAGATACCTAAGAGGCACCACTCAGTTTGGTCTTTGGTACAACTGAACAAAGGGAGTGAAGCTTCAAGGATTCAAAAATGCAGATTGGGAAGGGAGTCCATCCAATAGGAAGATCACATAAGGGGGAACCTTTAATATTGGGCTAGCAATAGTTTCTTGGTACAACAGGAAGCAAAGATTAGTTGCACTCAATTCGACAGAAGAAGAGTTCATAGCTGCTAGTCAAGAAACATGTGAGGCTATTTGGATGAGGAAGATCCTTGCTAGGTTATTTGGTCATCATATGGATCCTACAGTGATTTACTGTGATAATCAGTGTTGTATCAAAATATTGGAGAATCCAATTTTTCATGATCGGTCCAAGAATATCGACATTTTTTATCACCATCTACGAGATTGTGTGCAAAGGAGAATGATGTTGTTGGAGTACATTCCTATAGAAGAACATGATGCACATATTTTGAGAAAGGCATTGTCAATATGAAAATTCGAGTTTCAGAGAGGCAGGATTGGGGTAGTAGACAATCCCTTTCTTCTTGATAGGGAGTGCTGAAAATGCAACAAAAAAATCCTAATTTAATTTTGTCCTTGAATTAAATTGGGAATCAAATTGTAATTCCACATCTCATGAGAACTTGTATTAGTTAACTAACTTAATATGACTTATTTGGCTCAGTTAATTCAATTTGAGGTTCTAACTTGAGTCATGTAGAGTGTCTCCTACATTATAGGTGCTCTAGTTGAGTTTAATTTGAGTTGTAACTAATTAATTCAGTGTAACTAAGTTAGAGTTAGTTAATCTAGTTCCAAATGTTGGAGGAACTAGTGGGAGGTCTAGTAGTGTGGTGTTTCCTATAGTGGAGTGTGGTGCTTCTTGCAGTGATCAACCAGTAAATTGATGATCCAATCATAAATAACTCATGCATTTCATATCTAAGAGTTACCAAGTTGAGATTGGAGTTCAAGGACATTGTACTATCAGTTTTTTAATCATTTGAATTGTACAGGTGGTGCACGTAGTTAGAGGAAGGCCTATGAGGATTGCGCAATTCCAATTGCAAGATTTCCTCAATTCAATAGGGGGCTAATTCAAATGGAAACAATGCAAGGAAATAGGGACTTTGGTAAAGTAAAATTGGTTAAGTATCGGCTTGGGCTTGTTTAGAAAGCAGTGAGACAAATAGAGATAGTGCAGAGGTTGCTCAGGCTTGAGAAAAGCATTATAATATTCTCATATTTTTTGACTAATGAAATATAGATATAGTAGGGGTTTTTAGCTGTGGCTTTCCTGAGGAAATCATTGTGCAATGTGTTGATTGAATAATTTCTCTTGTATTCTTTGTGATTTTGTGATCGTTTAATTGTTTCCGCTGATGAGTAGAGTATATTAAAGTCTATTGCTTTAGCATATTACAATTATCAGTTTGAATCTACAAGGAATTTCTACAGGTAGATGAGTCACCATGTACGAAATTTAGTGGGAGTAGTTTCCAAGACTTGCATACCACTTTGCAACACCCCAATACAATGGTTTCAGAAAAAGAGGGAGGGGGTGTCGCAATCAATGACAATTGTTGATCGCGTGGTGAGTTGTTTTCATGAAACCGTTTTGTGACAACCCTCCGTCACCTATCACTTGAGAATGTAAACTTATCGTAAAACCATAGAGATTGACTGTCCATATGAATGGAGCATGATCTGACTTAAAGTTTCATATTTTTAATCTTTAATTGATTAAATCCTTCCAAACCACTTTTCTATAGTTTGAATTGACAAAATTTAGCCTGAAACATTAGGCTTACATGCATATATACATAAAATATTTATGAATAGGAACCATCACAAAATACATGTCCTAACAAAATACGAAAAGATGATTAGAATATGCATTTCTTTAAATCCAAGGAAATATGTGGGTGTCTGCATCTGTCCAGGATAAGCCACAATACTTCAATATGCTTCTTCAATAGACTAAACACCATCCAATCATCCAGATAGACCTCTAGTAACTTATGGATGAAATCTTTAAATGTTGCAACCACTATACACGAGAATATGGATGACACATTCTTCAGTCTAAATGGCATAATGGTGTATTGGAAGCATCCCCATTTTGTTTATGACAATACTCCTTAGCGATCTTCACATAATGAAACCCAAAAAATCCATTGGTGAAAGCGTAAGCTTTCGCCTAGATTCTCTAGTATCTCATCTTTAAATGGAGTAGAGAAAGGATCATGCACACAAACATCATTTAGTTTCTGAAGATCTACGTAGAACCTTATTTCTCCCATATTTTTATTCTAGACCACTACTGGACTTAACCATTTGGATTCTTTCACAGGTTCAATAATCCCTGCTTGCAACATCTTGTCTAACTCTTGCTCAACCTTCTCCTGGTAGATGGGACTCAATCGATATGGCCACTGCTTCATAGGCTTGGCATTGGGCTTCAACAAAATCCTCATCTCCTGCAATTCCTTGATAATCCCCTTCATTTTTTCAAACATGTTGGGGAACACATCATCATATTCGCGCAACGAGTCAGTGACCTTGTATACTATCTTGTGTCTCAGAAATATCCTATTGCAACCAACTTGGGGTTCTCATTTGTCCCAATTTAAATTTTCGGGTTTTGATATGCTACGTATACTCAATGGATTTCAATTGCAATCGATCTATTGTTCACTCCCTTTGACCTATGGAATCTATATATTCCTGGGATCATCCTCATATTCACTTTGTTCCACTATATTATAACATTCTGAAAACTCTTGTACCTACTATAAATTCTTGTGCACTAAACATAACAGTTCACTTTCCATCACCTTTGGTTCCCCTATGGTGAAAAGTTTACTTCACAACACTTTTAAAGCCTCATTGATTGATAATTCCTCTGGTTCAAAGCTAAAAGTGGCCTTAAATATTTGCACTATTCATTCCAGTTCTTCTTTTCTATGTGCACCTCTAGATCAACATACGAATTTGTGGGAACAATGTCTAACGTGTGTACAAATTGGTGTACCCACTCTTGTTGTGGCACAAATTTTCTCGTCCATGCCACGACACACTTTTTTAAGTGCATCCATGGGAATTCCTTTCCTGCATAATTTTCCCTAGGGATGATTCGAACTTAAATAGGAACATAAAAAATTACAAATATAACCATAAATATAGAGATGTAATAGAAATAACACTTCATTTCATTAATATCAAATACTGAAATATGCTTACAAATAGAATGGAAATAAACTAGCTCGAGCAATGGTAGCAACATGCCTCTGAACTATTTTACAATGAGGCTCAAGGGCCTATTTATTATTGAACAACAATGGAAAAATCTAAACAACCAAAACCCTAACCCCTGGAGATGGAATGCTAAGAGTTTGTGGGCCCTGTTGTGGTTAGTTGGGAAGCCAACTTCCCGGGGTTGTATGTTGGTCATATGATCTCCATTTGGCATGTACGATACTTTGCTAAAATATCTCTCTGAGAACTATAGGATTTTGTATAAGGCCCATTCCTATGGCTCTAAGCCTACTGCGGGCCTCAAGGAAATGTCTTTTAGGGGGTCAAAAATGAGCTGGAAGTTCAGGACCTGAAAAACTGCTAAAAATAGTAAATGTTGCAATAAACAAGGAAACATATGAAACTGGCTGGAGGTCTAGGTGGAATAGGAAGGTGGCCACCAATATCCATCTAGATTAGTCATCCCTCCTTAGGAAGCAATGTTCCCCATTGCGTGTAGTGCCTCCATGAGGTGAGGAAATTTCTGTTGAACCTAGTCCTTGGTGAACCACTTGCCCTAGTGAATGAGTTGGCCTACTTTGACAATTTGACATAATTTGATCCTCTGTTGGTGAGTTTTCTTGATATCTGTGCCCATGATTTGATTAGTTGTGTCCTATTCCATGCAGTCTGGGTTTAGCTCTGTTGGTGTGAGTTGTTCTGAAATGTCATATGTGTCTAACACTGGTGGAAAGTATGGCCGAAGGCAGTCTACATTGAACACTGTGTGTACACCAAGGAACAATGGATTTCTAAGCTCAAAGGAATTGTCCCCTACTGCCTTGGTGATGGTGTATGGCCCATATCGGAGCAAGTAAAGCTTGTGGTGGGGTCCAGCGAGGCGCTCCTTGTGCAAATGTAGCCAAAATTTATCACCCACCTAGAACTTGTGTGACACTCGATGCTGCTCATGGCACTGCTTGTACTTAGTATTGGATATGTCCAATATATCATGAACCTACTAGAGGATGTTTTGAATGTGCTCAATGAATATATTAGCCCTATTGAATTTGGACTGGATGTAAGCCAAATTTGCTTGAGTAGTTGCAAATGGTATGGCCACATGAATGTGACATAATGGTTGAAATTGCAACCCTACCTGAAAGGGTTGTGACCTGTTGAGCTATGGAGACCTCTATTGTAACTGTGTCGGACATAAGGGAGGATTTCATCCCATGTACATGGATGCTTATAGTTTTACATGCATAGAATGTGTATGATCATCCTGTTGACGACCTCTATTTGGCCATCAATTTGGGGGTGGAAAGTCATGGACTTAGTAAGTTTGATATCTAGCATCAACCAAAGACTTGACCAAAATGAACTTAGGAATCTACTGTCCTGATCTGAGATAATGGATTGTGAGATCCCAAAGTGTACCTACACTCACTTAAAGAAGAGTTTAGCATTAGGCTCTGATGTGATACTCTTCTTGCAGGCTACCATAATGGCAATCTTAGAGAATCTATACATGACCATGAAGCACAATCGTTGTTGTGCTTAGGAGAAGGAAGGCATGACATGTAATCCATGGAGATGGATTCCCAAGGTCAACTAGGAGTAGGAAGATGATTATGTAGGCCTTTCTTCTTGATAGTTGGTTTGACAATGGCACAGGAAGTGAAGGATCTAATTTAATTCTCAACATCCTTGCAAAGGTTCAGCCGATAAAAATACTTCTGTAGTACTTCCACTGTTTTCTCTACTCTGAAATGTCCAGCGACCCAACTATAGTGCGCCTCCCAAATCATCTTGGCACGCTTGCTTGAAGGAACACAAATGTGTCCTAGATGGCATAACAATGCATCTTGAAGGTGAAAATTTGGAACTTTCATACCTTCTAGGAGTGTCTAGCATGTTTTGTCAAATTCTTGATTGCTCTTGTAAAGATGTAGCCACTCCAAAGTCCTGTGAACACAGGAGTTGAGCACAATGATCAGTGCAATAACTGGTGGTCTACTAAGGGAGTTTTCCACATTATTGGTGCTACCCTTCTTGTACTTAATGTTAAAATGGAAATGTTGTAGGTATGTGGACCATTTATGATGGTGATCATTCTCCAACTTCCCTTTTCTTTGTATGAACTGCAGGGGTCGGTGGTTTATGTGGATGACTGTTTCCTTCCTCATAATGTAATATTTCCATTGACGACAAGATCACACAATGGAATACATTTATTTGTCATAGGTGGGATACTGTCAGATTGTGTCTGAAAGTGTCTCACTGTGGTAAGCCATTGGATGCCCCTGCTGAGTAAGAATTGCACCAATAGCATAGTAAGAGGCATATGTCTCAATCTCAAATGCTTGTTGCAGGTATGGTAATGTGAACACTAGCGCATAGTAGAGGAAATGCTTCAACTCAGAAAATACCTCTTTTTGGGTTTCAGACCAAAAGAGCTTGATTTTTTCTCCACCCTTGGTGACTTGATTTAAAGCTTAAGTGATATGAGAGAACCCCAACACGAACCCGCAGTAGAAATTGGCAAGACCCAGAAAACTATAGAGCTCTAGTAGAGTGGTTGGGGCTGGCCAATCCCCAATGACTTGTATCTTGGCTGGGTCCATATGCACACCCTTCTCATCAATGATGTAGCCCATATATTGAACCTGGGTCATGCCAAAAGTGCATTTCTACAAATTGGCACACAGCTTGTGTTGTCAGAGGGTTTGGAGGATCGGTCGAATATGGTGGAGGTTCTCTTCCCAACTCTGGTTGAAGATAAATATGTCATATAAATACACCATCACGAATGCATTGGTGAAGGGTCGGAATATATCATCCATCAATCTCATGAAGGTTTCTTGGGCATTCGCCAACCTGACAACCATTAGGAAAGGCCCTCTTTGGATTTGAAGGTAGTCTTCCACATATAAGAGGCTTCGATAGGAACATGGTGATAATTGGACTTCAAGTCAATATTGCTGAAATATTTTCCCACCTTGAGTTGGTCTAAAAGGTCATTAATTTGTGGGATTGGGTACTTATTCCAGATAATGATCTTGTTCAGAGCATGATAGTTAATAAAGAGTCTTCTGGTCCAATCCATCTTCTATACCAATATAATCAGGCTCCCACAAGGTTATGAGCTTGTCCTAATGTGCCCTTTCTATAACAAATCCTGAATATGCCTCTTGATCTCATCATTCGATAGAATAGAGTGTCGATAGATTGGTCCATTTGGGTAACGATGCGCCTGGTGTTTGATCGATGGAGTGCTTGACCTAACAATGTAGAGGTTCCTCCGTAGGTGAGGTGAAAATGTCCCTATACTGCTCCACAAGCTTGTCCATTTGCTACTTCTATGAAGAGGAGCCCTATCTAGAAGCCGTGGCCATAATCTTCTTCTTTCCATGAGGGTGAAGCATAAGGAAAACAAATTTCTTGGTCTGGGAAATGATCCTATTGCATTTCTTTGCAATCATTATGGGAATTTCGAGGTCTAAAATGGGTCTCCTAAGAAAATTGGACAACCAAAATAAACTTTATAAGGACCAATGGGATACAAGATGATGATGTCAACCATGGGGGATGATTCACCATTTTTGGAATAATATATATATATAATTTTTTTTAACTCGTATTTTCAACTTATCTCCTTAAGCTTTTACCCAAATTTCGAGTGGGAGTACTTTTTGGATGAAAAATTTATATTAGATATCATTTTGGGATTCAACTGCGTTAAGTAAGTCATTCAAACGTATGACCATTTCCATGAGAGGTAGTCGTAACTGACTAATTTCTCATGATTTTTGAATAGTTCACTTAGCACTCATTGCATCGGGTGATGCTCACAGGGGTGAAGAAGTGGGATTGAAACTAGTGAAATGTGGAGAACGAATCACATAGCATCAATCATCACTTCCGGGGCTTGCACCCGGTAACCAGGACTTCCCAGGAGGTCACCCATCCCAGAACTCGTCTGGCTCAAGCGCGCTTAACTGTGGAGTTTTTCCACAATCAAGC
>APFE030733615.1:0-34071 GCA_000404065.3 Pinus taeda
TACACCAGTATTTTGACGCGGTTAAAACCCTTAGAGAGGGGAACAGTCCACAGCCTATGCCAACGTGGCTACTATAGACAATTTATTAATAAAAGAATGAAAATTTACATAAGCTTCTCTCATGCACGGTGAACCTACAAATGACCCTCCATGCGCTTTAAATAGAAATTCATGGACCAATCGGGTGTCAAGCCACGGATCAAATGTTGGTAATACAGAGGAGAGAATGAACCGTCGGATCACTACATATCGTGACCGTCGGATTGTAAGTTACAAAATGTACAACTGTAAAGAAACACACTTTACCTAACTCTATACCTAACTCTATACTAGACCAAGTTGAACTTAACTATTTCCTATATGTCGGAATATCCTAACATATCTTTCAAGGAAGTTGAAGCAACCCTATTTGCTTCCACCTCTATAGCATTTTTTTCATATATTCAAGAGTTCTTTAAGTTCTCTCTCTTAACATTACAGTGAAATCATTGTAAAAGGCTTTAGAAAACCTAGACTTAGCTGCTTCTACAGGGGGTTTACAATCAACTGGCATCTTATGATAAAGTGTATTGAACCTTTTGATAAATTTTGATACATGTTCACCAAGGTTTCTTTAAGTTCATCAAACTCGGTCAGAAAGTAAAGAGGATCTTTCTTTACACCCCATTGATTTTTAAATATGTTTTTAAGTTCTTCCCAATTTCTAATGGAATTTACAAGTAACTGCCTAAACCAGGTTCTTACATTTCCTTCAAGTGACTGTACAAACAATCTCATGTAAACATTTTCTTGTTCGATATTCATTTTTTCTGCAAAGTCTAGAAAAGCCTGAAGATGGTCCTCCGCTGAGGGACTAGTTTCTCCATTATACCTGGGAAGGTATTTCAAGTACCCAACCGGGAATGCATCGAGGTTAGCAGGTAAGACTAAAGTTGCATATCTAGCCTCTAAAATAGGTAAGAATGCCATAGTAGAAGGTGGTGTATGAACTGTTTGTGTGGATGAAGAAGAAGAAGAGGTAGAAGAAGTTAATTGAGGGGGTGTGTGAATATGTGGAGGTGAAGAAGAAGAAGATGAAGAAGAGGTAGAAGAAGGTAATTGAAGGGGTGTGTGACTATGTGGAGGTGAAGAAGGAAGGAATCTCCTGAATAAATTTAAAGGAGTCTTAAGAACTAACTTTGGGACCTGTGAATGAATACCCTCTTTTGTTTCAAAGAGTGGATTTGAATATACAAAGAGGGTCTCTTCAAGTTGTTTAGAAGTAGAAGCTCCAAGTCATTTAGAAGTGGAAGGAAATGAATAAGTGGTAGGGGATATGAAATCTGTAGGTTTGTATTCAGGTAAATGAACGCCCAAGTCAGACTTAGTTTTAGGTGATTGTGGTAGTAGTGGGGGTTCTTGATGCATTTCAAAAGAATGAATGAGGAAAGCTGAATCTAAATAAACTCCCCTATCTAATAGTTCAGAAACCCTAGGAGGTATTTGTGTCCAATCAGGATCGGATGGAATATTACTAATAGGATCAAATGATACTAAATCTTCAGACTGCAAGGCTGAAGAGGAAGAAGAATATGGTTGATGTCTCCTTTTAGAACTGGCTTTTCTCGGAATTTTTTCAGGATCTGACAGAGGATTAACTAAGTCAGATTCTGAATGAGATCCGGTGTGCTTAAAAGGTGCCATTTTGGGCTAGTGGAGTCACGAGGTGAAGGATTTTAACCTTTCGAGACCTTTAATCACCTTAAAGGAATAGAATGGATATTGTTGCCCCGGGGAGACTTAATGAAATTGGAATCCCCAGTAACGGTTCCAGATTGATGTTGTATCTCTGAGATGATAATGGTCAACTATCATGCTAGAGCATCTAAGGTAATTGTTTTGGGGTTTTGTTTTACTTTGGAGAACCAGTCAATGAAATAGATGTAACACTAATATGCCAAACCTTTTGAATAATATTAATATCAAAGCAGAGGGCTGCTATAAAATTTCACACAATGATATAGCTTGTATGGTGGTGAGCAAAAACAAAGAAATAATATGATTATCACAATTTTCAAATTGAAAATTAAATAATCATAAGCATGAAAACATTTAAACAATGTTCAGAAGGTTTAAGAGAATATTCTTAAGCTTACAAAAGATGTTGATGATTTATTGATTCAGAAGGAATTAATTAAACAGACAGTCCATTAATTCATTCTCTTTATAGATTATCACTTCAGAAGCTTATAGGAATAAATTGAAACTCAATTATTCCTACCTAGTTATCTCTATAAGACATAAGAATATGAAGAAAAAAATAATGAGTAATACTGGAAAAACTTACAGGAAACACAAATTGTGTAAAATAGAATTTAGAATCCTTTGCTTTGCATTAAGGATCCAGAAAATTCAAGTACATAAAATGTTTAGAAATGCTTCATCAAGGGCACATCCCTTTAATAACTCGTGAATAGAGTTATTTATACAACAATAGAACTAAGAAAATATCCTAAACTGTTTTTACAAAAATAGATTATTATAAAATCAAAATAAAGACTACTAGTTGATTTGGCACTATTTTGATGTGGTGTTGTTGGTGATTATCGCTAAAAAAAAATTGAAAATTGTTGAAGCCGGCTGAGCGTTCCTCCAAAAGTTGAATGTTGTTCGATTTTCACACTAGATTTCATATTTATTGATGTCCTTTCATCTGATACACTTTCTCTACCTCCTCCGTTTAGTCTTTTACCATGAATACTCTGTTTTAACAACTACTGTGAATTCTTCCACCTTATTGCTTTATTATCTTTTCATTTTTGCCTTTTACAATAAGACATAAGTAACAAGCAGTCAAATATGTCTTGGAGAGTTGCTAGTATGAATCTTTCATTATTTTCTGGTGAAAATGATTTCATCTCTATTTTATCATTTACAGCCTCTATGTAAATTATTTCTTCTGGTGTGTTGATGTATGGAATCTTCTGTTGAGGAAAACCATTCGAATACATTTCCTGAGAATTTGGAACAAACAAGTTTTTAAGTATTATAAAAACTATTTGTCCAGTTCTTATATGATTACCTGAAAAAATAAACCAGTAGTTAATGAAAACACAAGTTTGCAGGAAGGAGATAAATGGCTTTATTTGAGCTGAGAGGTCTTTGGATGGAGACCTGGCAATGTTTGGAAGGTAATCAGTGGTCAAATTGAGTTGTAGATGTTCATGGTGGCGTAGGAAGGGTTAGGCAGGTTTCACTGTGTAAACGAGTGAAAAGAGCGAAAATGAGGGTCTTTGGCATTTTAACAGGTGAAATTTAAAATTTGGCATGGAATTCGATAAGTGAACAGTGGATGGTTTCGACTTACATGAGGAGGCAGTTTTGGAGGCCATCACACCGCTTTTGAGTGAAGGGCAGTATTTTTTGGAGAGCACATGAGTTAATTTAAAGTTGTTACATAACTACAAGGGCCCAAGCAAAACTACGAACCTCACGTGCTCACGGGCTTTTAACGGTCGGACATCAGGAGCATCGATATGGATGTGAGTCATTGGATTTGGGGGTGCAAGATCTAACATCTATTGAGTGGCAGAGTTGCAGGGAGGGAAATCAGGTGGAGATTAGCGAGGCTTGGGGGATAATTACACTTAACTATAATTAATTAACAAACAAGGTGGAGCTAAAATTATAACTAGCAGGTTTTAATATAGTGGGAATGGGGTTAAAAAGTAGCTGGGTTTGTTAACTACACCAAGTGGGTGGGTTAAAAGGTTTTATATATTGGGAAAAAGTGAATTTGTGGAGTTAAAGTTAAATAATGCGTGGGGGAACAAAACTTAGGCTAAAGGGGTTTTATGGGTTTTTTAGGTGTTTTGTCGGCAAAAGCATGAATGGTGGAGTTTAATTAAATAAAGCGGAGGGGGGAATAAAAGTTAGGATAAGGGGTTTTGGGTAGGGAAATGACCTTTAGAGGGTAATTTGCTAGGAAAATGTGTGAAACGAAAGGGCAAGGGTGAAAATGAATGGAAAAGGGTATTTTAACAAGAAATGATGGGACAATGGGGAAATTAGCAAGTATGTAGTGGCGGATGAAATGAAATGAGGGGAAGTTAATTAAATCATCTTGTGAACATCTCTTCACTTCCATAAGTAGCTCCTACACACTGAAACATTGGATTAAGCATGATGAATGTGCTTATGCTTAACCAACCTTGTACTTCTGCAATGTTTCTTCTACCTACACTTTACTTACCTTAACATTTTTTCTTCACTTAGTTGGGTGCATTTAAGCTAGCTACCCAATATTTCTTTTCATGAATAATCTATCTCTATACCTTATTCTCTCCATTGGCTCAGATTAAAATGTTGAGTCAATTATATTTTCTACCTACGACAATCAATTTAAAACAAATCCAATTATGATTAAACTGTATAATTGGATTAAATAAACTAGTGTGGCATCTAAACAAGCTACACACAACTATTATTTTCAAAAGTGAATTAGAGTAAAAGTAGTGGCATTTATATTTGCAATGCTTTTAGAGTTTATTGCGTTATATTTTTCTCTCTAACCTAACATTTCATTTTTGCCTTCATTTTTAGGGAATCTATTCTAACATTTTATTTGATATGGACATATTTATCACAATATTTCCTAGCATTTTTATTCAATATTCTTTTTGTCCATATCCTAGATTAACATTTTTTTGAAAAATATTTTCATTTTTTGGACTAATTTATTCTAATTTACCAAAGCCAAAAAATGCTACTACAGGAGGTTCATTTTTTAAAGATTAATTGAATATTGAGGAAAGAGAAGCCTATGTTTTTCAATGAATAATATGGTCAATAACATGTGAGTTACATGAGGAAGAGGAAGAAGCTATAAAATCATTTATTTATTCATCCACAATTTTCTCTCTTATGATGTATAGTGGTCTCTAGGGAGGACTTTTTGAGATTCTCTCTCTTCATTGTTATCCTCTTGATTGGCACAAACTGATGTTCCAAAATCTATGATGGGTTTGGCTAGAGGATACAACGTTAATTGTTCTGTAGAGGTCCTATGGGAGATGGTCATGTTACTAGACCAACCAAAAATATAAGTGTCGTTAGTGGCCAACCATGGCATTCCTGGGATTAAAGGATACCTACCCGGATAACGATTGGGTTGTAAGACCATGAAGTTAGTAGGATATTCCTATGAATCAACAGAGGTCATTACATCTTCCAATATTCTCTCTAGTCTAATGGTGGATTTGTTACCAAGTTGGAGTATAGTAAGGGTTTTCCTAATATTCGAAAGTCCTATGGCTACCATATTTACTGAGTAATGAAAATAATGGAAATTCCTATATAAATTAATGTGCTAGGAATGAATATATTATTAATGAATACATTAACTACCAAGCTTCCAAAGTAAAAACATTTCTCTGCGAGAGCCCCCCCATAATTAAGTTTGAAAACTTGCCATAACATGGATAGTTTGGGGGATGGTACTATGATAATATAAGCTCGCAGCAGGAGATCTAGGGTTCTGAGGCTTACCGCAACGACACAGGCGGCAGATCTTTTCCATCTAGCGGGCGGATCGGATCCCTCTGTAGCATGACAGAGCGACAGGGCATTAGAGCAGCCCAATGGCGCATACTCAGGGGGGGGTGTCAGAGCCCTCCCCGTCGCAGATCAGCCCTAAGCAGACTGTTATCTTCGGATCAGTCGATCGGGAGATCTAAAACAAAGGGAAACGCCAACAACACGACAAAGAGGAAACGAACTACCGGAAGGACAAAGCTGGGGGCTCGCATGACGGCGGGGATGAAGCAAAAGAAAACCCTAAGGTCTCATCAGCTACTTGTCGGCCAGTGGCCAAGGAGCGGCCACGAATAGAACTGTCGGGAGACAAGATTGACAGATGAATCAAGTATATGAGAGATCATGCCCTTATTGGGAAGTTTATAGGGTTTTGGCCAACTAAAAGAGCCCTAAATGGGTGGATCGCGGCAAAATGGAAACCCAAAGGAGATGTCACCCTTCAGTTAGGGCCAAAGGGCTTCTTTACTGCTACCTTTTTCTGTCTTGAGGACAAAATAAGGGTTTTGGAATCAGGGCCATACTTTTTTAACTCAGTTGGACTGTATCTGAGGGAATGGAAACCAAAATTTAATCCGGATAAGGAAGATCTCACATGGGCTCCAGTTTGGATCAGAATGTACTCTCTTCCTGATGAGTACTGGGACGAGGACATTCTCAGAGGCATAGGAAATGGGCTGGGGGAATTCATCAAAGTTGCAAAAGACACCAAAACGCGCAAGTTCATTTCCTACGCACGCATATGTGTCTTCATGCACCTGAACGAAGCTCTGCCTGAATCAGTTACTCTCACCCATCGAGATGAAGAATGGATCCAGCCGCTTGACTATGAACAGGTACCTTTTCGATGCTGAAAATGCCATGCTCTGGGGCATCTTTTCAGGGACTGCCCTATGAATGCCAAGGCCAACATCTCTAAGCCCCCTGAAACCCTAGCCCAGCAAGGCTTCACCAAATTCTCCAGCCGCAGACGTGCGCCCAAGAAACCCTCGAATGGGCCCAAACCCCAGCAAAATAACTCTCATAGCCATGCATCCAAGAACAGCTTTGGCATTCTTGCTCAAATCTCCGAAGAGCAACCCTCAATCTCAGAGCCCACCCCAGATCTGCCTGCCTCCTCATCCCGCCCCCCCCTTTCAAACCCCATCCCCCTATCAACTCTTCAGCTGCCTTAAGCAAAATCCAGTCAGAGACAGCTGAGAAACACAAGGCTATGGACATTGATGGAAAGGCTGATCTCCCCCAGGGCTCAGAGATCTACACAGAAGGAAGTAGCCAAGGGCAACCAATGGAAGAAGAGCCAAAAAGCATATATCTGAATAGACTAGATATCCTGGAATTAGAACTTGCATGCAAGCAGAAGGCATATGACACTATACTCGAGAATCAACTCAACAAGCTGGAAGTGGTCATCTCGAGAGCCTACCATCAACAGTAGCTGGGGATTCAACCAGGCAGTCATTGGGATGGCAGCCTACCCCCAAAAGACACTAAAAAGAGAGGAAGAAGAACGGATCTTCAGCGAACGATCGAGATCGGGAAACTCCTGGTAGATTCAGGCAGGTATGCTAAACTGACGAAGTACTACAAACCCTCTATTAATAGTTGAGCCATGAAGCTCATATCATGGAACTTAAGAGGGCTCAATAGCCCTGGAAAACTCAGAATGTTAAAAACATGATTAAATTGGAAAAGCCGCAAATGTGTTTCCTCCAGGAAACCAAATGCAACAGTTCTACCTTAGATAGAATTCTCTCCAAAGCCTGGCCAGGCTGCCGTTCTGTAGCAGTTGACGCCTCGGGCACCTCTGGAGGGCTTGCTATAGCGTGGAATACCCAAGCGGTAAACCTCACAGATCTCCATGCCTCTCATCACCTCATTCAGGCAGTCTTCCATATCCTAGGCACAAATATTCATGGAAATTTATCAAACGTGTACTTCCCGCAAGATACAGGTTCCAAAATAGAGCTCCTGGACACTATAGAAGCTTTGAACAATAATCGTAAGCACCCGCTATGGATTATTGGAGGCGACTTCAACATGATAACCAAGATAGAGGATAAGTTAGGAGGAAGAAGCATAATGGATCAAGAAGGAACTCACTTCAAGACCTTCATCCAGACCGCCTCTCTTATAGATCTACCGTTCTGTAACGGCACCTTCACCTAGAGCAATCGCAGAGCTGGAAAACATCAAATTGCCTCCAAACTGGACCGCTTTCTCATCTCTGACAATGCGGTGCATCTTGGAGGAGATATTTCTGCTGCAATCTTGGCGCACACAGGATTGGATCACTGGCCGATCGTGCTCCAATGGCAAAGGCCAGGTGACTTAACCAAAAGACCCTTCCGCTTTGAGGGGTTCTGGCTTGAGCACCCAGCATTCAAGGACTCCATCAAGACCACCTGGGCATCCTTCATCCCCCCAGAAGGGACAAAAATGTACCAATTTCAACCGAAGCTAAGATTTCTGAAAAATCATCTAAAGAGATGGAATAGGGAGACCTTCGGCAACATTTTCAAGGCTCAACAAGATCTGAATCAGGAACTCGCGGATCTCCATCAAAAGATAATCACACAGGGGCACACGGAGGCAACTCTTGAACAGGAAAGAAGCATTCACAACTAGCTCGAGGAGAGGCGAAAATAGGAGGAAATTTACTGGAAGCAAAAATCCCGGATCAGATGGTTGAAGGAGAGAGAGCGTAATACCAAATTCTTCCACAGAACTATGGTACAGAGAATAATGCACAATGTTATACCTTTCATCCAGAATCAAGAGGGGATAAAGGTAGAGGGGCATGAGGAAATTGAGGAGGTTCTCCTCAATCACTTCCAGCAGATACACCAAGAGCCTGAAGGAGATCGACAACAAGCTATTGGGAAAATTATCACCAATGTGCCGAAGCTCATCACGGAGGAACAGAACGAGCTCCTCCTCCGCCCAACCCCAAGAAGTGGATGAGGCAATGACCCAGCTTAAAGAAGGAAAAGCCCCTGGCGCAGATGGTTTCACCACCACATTCTTTCACACCTTCTGGGACATGATCAAGCAGGAGGTCTGGCAGATTGTGGAGGAATCAAGAGCTTTGTGCTGGTTACTCCCCTCTCTTAACTCAACCTTCATAACCCTCATTCCTAACGAGGACGACTCCATCACCCCTGACAAATTCAGGCCGATTTCTCTATGCAATGTCATCTACAAAGTCATATCTAAAGTCATTGCAAATAGGTTAAAGCCTCTCTTGCCAATGCTCATATCGCCAGAGCAGTTGGGATACGTTGAAGGGAGACAAATAATGGACGACATTCTCCTCACGCACGAAATTATACACTCTCTCAAGCACTCAAAGCAGGCAGGTATGCTTCTCAAACTGGATCTCTCAAAAGCTTTTGACAAGCTCAGTTGGGCGTACATTCAGCAAATGTTAAAAGCCTTCGGTTTTGCTCCATGTGGATACGTTGGGTCATGAGTCTAGTCACTTCCACTCACTTCTCCATATTAGTTAATGGCATTCCCTCTCGCCCCTTCAAACCCTCTCGTGGCATAAGGCAGGGAGACCCCCTCTCCGCCTTCCTCTTTGTTCTTATGGCTAAGGGTCTAGGTCGTCATATTAAACATGCTCTCATCTCCCACAAGCTCAGGGGCCTCTCTGTCCATAACACCCCTGCCTCCTCTCTCATCAGTTTGTAGATGAAACCATGTTATTTGGATACCCTTCTGTCCAGGAAGCCTCCTGCATCAAAGCCCTTCTCAACGACTTCTCTGAAGCTTCTAGTACCAATGTCAACTGCTCCAAATCGCAGATTTCCTTCTTTCATACCCCTCCTGCGGTCAAATATGTTGTCACGCGTATTTTGGGTTTCCCCTCTGCCTCTCTCCCCTCTAAATACCTCGGAGCTCCCCTCACTGCCTCAGCCGTCAAGCATTCCGCCTGGTGCTCCCTTTTAGAGAAGCTTGACTCCTGTCTTAACTTATGGACGCACAGATCTATGAACCTTGCTAGTCGCGTCTTGCTCATCAAGTCAGTCCTCCAGGCCATGCCTCTATACCTCTTTTCAATCCTTGCGGCGCCAAAATGGGTGCTAAAAAGAATAAGGAATCTTCAACGTGACTTTCTATGGGGCAGCTCAGCTACAAATCGAAAATGGGCACTGGTTAAGTGGGCCACTGTCTGCATGCCCAAAGACAAGGGAGGCATCGGGCTGAGGGATCCAGAGCATAGAAACTCTATCATGAACGCCAAAATTTGGTGGCAATGGGTCACTAGTCCAGAAAAGCCATGGGTTAAAATCTGGACGGCCAAATATGCCAACAACAGATCTCAGGAAGAGCTCATCAGATTCACTCCGACGGTCAAGGGGTCGCTAATTTGGAATGCGGCTAAGCAACACTTTCAACTAATCCAACAACACAGCTTCTGGGAGGTCTGAAATGGTCACAAGGCAAGATTTTGGACAGATGCTTGGAACCAGATGCCCAAACTCACTGATGCCCTTCATCCATCTCTGATTCCCACAAGGCAGGAGCAGCAATAGGAGAAAATATGCCGGTTTTGGAGGCAGGAGGTGGAGCATGGAGTCAGAAAATGGAGACAGGGTAATCAAATTCTAAGCAACCCAAATCCACGGGAGACAGAGGAGCTGGAGAAGGAATTAAGAAAAAGAAGCATTCGACATGATGAAGGCAACGACATCCTTCGTTGGGCTTACCTGCCCAAAGGATCCTACACCACCTCCGAAGCTTACAAGTTGGTAGGCAACTACACCGCTCCCTCAGATCCTATTTGGAGTAAAATCTGGAAGCTGGGACTTTGGCCCAAAATCTCCCACTTCCTCTGGTTGGTGGGGCACAAAAGAATCCTCACATGGGATAAGCTAAGAAGCAGAAACTTTCATGGTCCCTCCATCTGTCTCAATTGCAGTCAAAAGGAAGAAACTCTCCAACTCCTCCTGGATACATGCCCACTAGCCAATCAGCTCTGGGAAAAGGTTAGCTTCAGATGCCAAAAAAGATGCAGATCGGAGAATGACATCATCAACTCTATAAGACATTGGCCACAGGACCCGTATAACAGTAAGCTTCTCAATCACTTATGGAACACAATCCCAGGGACTGTCTTGTGGAGCATATGGGAGGAAAGGAACAAACGAATCTTTAAAAACCAGTGCTCTCCCATTGAAGACATATGGATCAGGCTATGTGGGAATCTCAAAGAAACTATTATGTTACGACCTTGGACTCAGGAGGATCTCCCCACCACAGAGAAGGAGAAAAGCATCCTGGATAATTGGCAAATGCATTTGCCTCGAGATCTCCCCAAGAATGTTACAACTAAAAGAAGCAACAAGGATAAAGGCCTCTGGATCCCCCCCCCCCAAGCACTCATTCAATCTCAACTTTGATGGAGCTTCCAAAGGGAATCCTGGAGAAGCCGGCTTTGGAGGCATTCTAAGAAACCACGATGGTACTCCTCTACAGGTCTACTTTGGCAACATTGGATGGGACACCAACAACTCAGCAGAGCTAGAGGGGCTCTGGCAAGGCCTCCTCCTTGCCGCCAAGCTCAGCCTTCAACCCCTAATTGTTGCAGGCGACTCTCAGATCCTAATAAACATGGCCACGCGAATTCAGAATGGTTCTCAAGCTAGGAAAGTCGCTTCTAGTTGGAGGCTCGAAGCAAGGCTGCAGGCCATTGAACAAGAATTGCGCAAGAACAGAGCCATCTCTTTCAATCATGTGAGGAGAGAAGGCAACAAGGTTGCTGACCTTCTGGCCAACATAGGGGTATAAAATGAATAGTCCCTCCAATCAGGAATCACGACGATCATTCCTAATAAACACCAGCTCCAGGAATGCGAAAGCCTGATCCATGGAGACGCAAAGGTCCCGGATGCGGGTGATACGTCGGCAGTAATGGTGGCGCCACATGCCGGACATGGGCAGCCCCAAGTTTTATGACAACATTCAATGCAGGAATGCCGCCATGGAATATAGGGCGGGGTTCACCATGGAGGAACATTCATTGTGCCATTCTAGCCGTAAGCTTGTCTGCAACAAGCAGTTATGGTGATCGAGGTTCGAGCTACAGGTTCAGTGGTTAAATCAGGTGATGATGAGGCTCAATCCATGTTGGGTCATTTGCAGCTCTTGGCCTTTGATGCTCTGTGCTTGCTGGTTCATGCCGAGGCTCCCGCCTGCTCACCCGCTCTCAGGAAGGCCTCGCCCTCCTTCCCTCGGCTTGTTGGTCTTTGTTTTGATAGGAGAGGGGACTGCGAATTGGCACCCCTCCCCCTCTCCGCCTCAGCCTCAATTCCGTCACCCGCTCGGCTCCTTCTCCTCGGCTCTGTTCCAAGCATGGTCAGGCCAAGGCAGCGCCCGCCTTGCCGTCGAGGCTCGGCCAGGGGGGAGTCCTCTCGGCCTCCTGCTCTGATTCCTAACCCCTATCGCTGCCGGTGCTACTGCCATGGCTTCCCTGACGCCGCGCAAATTCAAGCCAGTCAATTTGTGGATCCCCGCAGCCCTGACCCTTCAGCACCTTCGCCGGCCTTTGGCTCGGCCATCTTCACCTTTTGTAGCTCGTTGGACAGGCCTCGCATTAACGCTCATGTGTCGGTTCTCTTCTTGGATGAAGCGCCATCTGACAGTGAGGAGCTCCGTGGCAAACAACAGCAGCACCAGAACGAGGGCTCAACATTTGCTGAAGAAGTGCCAAGACGGGTGGCAGAGCAAGGTCCGATGTTGCCGGAGGAGTCATCTTCCAAAGCAAAAGACGTCAACCCGACTCCCCAATCTGCTGCAGCGGAAGATGAAGAATCTTGGGGATGCCCAGTGGTCGAAGAGGAGCCGAAGCAGTAGCCAACCCTCCGCTCAGCTCCATCGTCTCCAGCACCCTTCAGGTCTTGTTTTGGCTCTCGGCTCTTCTAATTTCATTGTCTTTCTGGTCTTGTCTAATTTCATCCCGGCGTGGGACAATGTCAATAGTTTTTTGGTCTGGTCAATTACTGCCCCTGGGTGGGTCAATCCGTTTAATTGTTCCTGTTTTAAGATGGCCCTATGCGGGATCATTATGTATGCAGCTGGTCGCCCCTGCGTGGGTTCAGTTTGTTTGCAGTTGGTCGCCCTTGCGTGGGTTCAGTTATTTTGCAGTTGGTCACCCCTTAGCGGGATCACTATGTTTGCTGTTAGTCGCCCCTACGTGGGTTCAGTTATTTTTCCTGAAGTTGGTCGCCCCTGCGTGGGTTCAGTTATTTTGCTTGGGAAGGGTCATTTTTTGGAGCGTTTCAGTCCCCCCATGTGGGTTGATACCTGGCTTAGAAAGCCGACGCCTGGCCTCAGGCGGTGACACCTCATGACTGTATTGTACTGCCAGTTGATGGATTAATAGATTAGTTTTTTAGCGAGAAAAATAAATTGGTTTAAATAATACTTATCCGAAAGGCATCTAGCTATAAATAATGCACAAAAAGCCACAACAATGAAACGATACTGAAAAATATTATAATCAAACCAAACTCTGTCTTGAATAAATTTGTTAGATTTTATTTATTGCCAAACACATCATATAATCTAGTCAATAGAAAGTCATCCAATTAAGGTGAATAATGTTATAAAAGGTTACACCAATTAAAAAAATACTAAAAAAATTATCTAGTGCTTAGTTTATTAAATGTGATTTATTGTGAAACACATTATATAATCTCATATTTATAACAAATAGCATGACCAGCCAAAAGACATCTAGCCAATAAAAAGCTATCTAATTAAGATGAATAATACGTAAAAAGGTTAAAACAATTAAACCAAATTCTCTCGTGAAGAAATTTATTAAATCTAATTTATTGCCAAACACATGATCTCATATCTATAACCAATAGCTTAAATAATGCCCAACAACCCTGCAAAAAAACATATAGCCAATCTAATTAAGATGAATAATGCACAAACCAAAAAACAAGCTATAAGAATTAGAACATATTCAAAATATTAGGCTTAGACAGAAACCAAACCCTCTGAAATAATGCCCTGTAACCCAACAAAAAGACATATACACTCTAATTAAGATGAATAATGCACAAACCAAAAAACAAGCTATAAAAATTAGAACATTTTCAAAACTCTCTGAAATAATGCCCAGTAACCCAGCAAAAAGACATATAGTCACTCTAATTAAGATGAATAACGCACAAACATAAAACAGCGGAAAAGCCATCTTTTTTTCAAGAGAGAAAAATCAAACAAATTTTCTATTATTAAAAAAAACAGTTTGTAGCCATCTTTTTTTCAAGAGAGAAAAATCAAACAAATTTTCAATTATTAAAAAAACAGTTTGTAAAGACATATAGTGACTCTAATTAAGATGAATAACGCACAAACATAAAACAGGGGAAAAGCCATCTTTTTTTCAAGAGAGAAAAATCAAACAAATTTTCAATTATTAAAAAAACAGTTTGTAAAGACATATAGTGACTCTAATTAAGATGAATAACGCACAAACATAAAACAGGGGAAAAGCCATCTTTTTTTCAAGAGAGAAAAATCAAACAAATTTTCTATTATTAAAAAGCCAGTTTGTATAAACATAATATATCAAAAGTCATTTCAATGCCAAAAACCATTAAAACATGGATACATCACCATTTTGAAAAAACCAGCATAAGCCTCAGATTGACATGTAAGTATAACAGTAATTGGGCATAAAAGACTATAACAACTGCATCACTAGTACTAAAAACTATGTATAAAAGTCTATCACCAAAACTATATATAAAGTCCGATCATTCAAATTTCAGATCATCTAAGAGGCTACTTCTTATATACTTGAAGTACGGTGAAGATGGTTTGCACAGCGCTGAACACCAGTGCAATAATTGCCCCCAAGAAAGCTAGAAAATTCAAAGGCAAGATGAAAAATACTTGTCCATAAACTGGGCAAACCAGACTTTGGCGTTACTTCCGTGGTGCTCCATGACATCATTGTGCAGTTTCTCGAAGACATATTTCTGGTACAGGGTGAATCCCTTGCACAGACCATGAAAGAGGTGGACAACATATGAGTCACTCCCAAGGTAGTTTTTAATGATTTTACTGCTTCTTAGCAGCGCCACGTCTTTTTCCGTGTTAATTAAGTTGCTCATCAAACTCGAGTAACACGTAACGTAATTATTTTCAGATGCTTTGCATACCTCATAAGCGATTAAGTTACGGAAGACTACCTCTGTGTGGTCTGTGACATTGATGGGAGGAAGATACATTGTGGCCTTCTTCCCATCAAATTCTATTTTCTTGATGCCTCCATCGCGTGGACAAAATTTGATGCCCGCGTTACTTAGTTCTACTGCAGTAGGCAAGCGTTTGTTGTCCATACCCCTGTTGTTGCCGAATTGAGTTGGAGGCTGAGATTCATCATCATTCCGATCTGGAGAGACAATGAGGGTGTGCAACAATCCCAGAAGATGAGCTTCGTGATCCAGTGGCCGCTGGGGCGAGATTCTAATACCACGTTCATAATCGAAAGGGTAGAGCCTGTTCCCTAGACCTTTTACCAGCACATCGAAAAGAAAATTCTCGGTATCATCGACCGTGGCGTTGAACTCTAATTGAAGTAGTTTTCGGAGAACTATTAAGGGGATTTGGTTTTCAAGTACCAAAAGGTCGTTCAATATATCGAATCCAGTAAAATCAACCTTTTCCGTCTCAAAAATAGGTTCATACTTACGATCTCTACCCAGTTGACCCCCTCTTAAATTGTCTCCGGCCAGAGTCTTGTCTCCAGCCAGAGTCCTTAATATTTCCAGAATGAAGCAACCATCCAATGTAAGCCTCTTAGCCAGGAGTTTTGGCTCCCACTCGATTTGTTCTTCGTAGCACTTCTTGATGTTGGCAGCATCCCTCAAGATCTCATTGATTGCATAAACGGTGAACTTCATATCATCTGAAACACCGAACTTGAACTTCTGATTGAACCTCGTCGACATTCTACGCAGGGCTCTTTTTTTCTGATGTTCCATTCCAGAAGGATTTGCTGATCTGTCGGAATGATATAGACCCAGCGAAACCATCTGAGGGACATATGCTTTGTCTTTCAACTCTTTGAGGAATTTAGGAACTCTAAATATCGACACAGCGGACCGCAATCTGGGATCAATACAGGATTCCTCTGAAATATGGATATCTCTTGCTTCTTCCCTTATCCATGTTTCCGTTTCCCTGTGCTCATCCTCCATCGGCTCCGTTTGCCCAGGGTACCTCAACTCAGCACAATTTTTAGCAGTTTCTGAATCACGTTTCCGAATAGCATTACGATTACACAGGCCGCCTGCAAGGAGGGTATGTCTTCCCCAAATCCGTGATACTGGAGCACAACAGAAGATTGCGATAAGTGAATTATTCTTCTCACATAAATATAGACAAAATTTTCGACAAAAACAAAGATAAAATATTTGGAGACAAAATTCCTATGGCCGCACATGGGATCCCTGATCCCGCAGATTTTTCCATAGCAGTTTCCGAATCAGATTTACGATTACACATGCCGGTTGCAAGGAAATAGGGCTGGGGTTAAATTTGATGGGTGATTTTATTGTTAAGGAATTTTTTTAGGATGGTTTTTATTTTTAAATTTTTCATTATATGATTTTAAAATTTATTTGTACAAGTTTCATTTAATTTCAAATGGTACAATAAAAGAATAATAGTTGTGAAATAATTTTTAAACAAAAAACATAATGTGTATGATTTCTCGATTGGATACAAGGATCTTTTTGGTGGCTCCTTCAACAACCGACTTTGCAGACAAGAAGTTGTGTTCAACCTCATTTCGAACAAAACCCAACAGTTTAATGCTATTTACTGCACAAACCGCTGTTGAAAGTCCAGTCCAATTTTTTACAACAAATACAAAACAAAGCTCAATTTTTTACATAACCCACTACTCAGAATTCAGCTGGTTTAATATCCCACTAAAGACAAATTGATTCAATGCATCTAAGCTCTACTGAAATTTCAAACATATAAAAGACTTACTGCGCAAAATTCATGGGTGTAAACCCCTTACTCAGAATTCAATCACAGCAAAATCCTGTGATACCCACTTTCCAATGCAAAACCCAATACTCAAACATTCATTCAATGCGAAACCCAACAGTGAAATATATGGACAGAACTTGGACCGCATTGCACAGAGGGCAGTCAAATTTCAAGTGACTGTTGTAACTGGTGAATTTGTTGATTCTCCCACACTCCTAAATCGAAGAGAATGAAGTGCCCACTAAGGAGTGTGGCGGTAGTTAATAGCATAAAACCTTGACAGAAATGCAGGAACATAGAACAAATATTCGGGTTCGGGTTCTGAGATTGAAACAGTACGAGGGTACTTACCATGCGACCGTCCTCAATAGGTGTCCACTTTGAGCAACAATCGCACCAACTCTACCTCGTCTGTGCTCTGTGAACTGGTTTGTTAAAATCGAGCACGTTTACCCGAAGTTTTCTGTTTAAATTTTCGATGAGTCGACCAACCAAACAGCACTACGCTAGGTTAGCAGGAACTTGGAAGTCCTCTGCGACTTACACCATATGCTATATAATGCTCCTCCTCATAACCTCATATCAACTCAGTGGAGTGACTATGTAGTTGTTGCAGCTTGCAGGTGCTTTTGTTTCTTTTCCCATGGCACGTCTACTATCATTCGTTGTCAGCCTGTCATAGTCATCACTATTTTTGCTCTCTTCATATGGAATATTGAGGTAAGACTTTACAACTTACAGGCTACAACACATCACAGATTCACAAGTGATTGGGATTCGGTGGTAAATTGACGATAAATCTTTAAGCGATGGATCATGGATTATCATCCCGCGGGCCGTGACAAGACTCATTAATGGAATCTTGTACATATTAAAGTTTATAGGTGGTAAGTTGGTAACTGGTAACAGTGGTAAGTTTCATTGTAAATGCTCAAGCGGTAAACCCGATTGTGAATTGAATGCGAATTGAATGCAAAATCCGCAGATCTGATAGCCATCCGTTCATTGTACTTTGTCAATAAACGCTAAACTTGCAACTTAGAGTAATGAATTAGTCATGAGTCGGATACTACGTACAATACAACTGCAAGTTACAACTTGGAACGAGGTGCCGACTCTGCCGAGGATAAGAAATATCCCTGAATTTTCAAAAATTCTTGATGGCATTTTAGGATAACATTTACATTTTCTTTAAACAAGTAAAGATCAAAATTTAAAAAAAAATTACACGCAATTTTAAATTAGCACTTCTCTGACGCGCTAGAGGCCCCTCGACGGGTTTAAGTTTTTAACACTGGTCCTGGCCTGAGGATTTAGTACGCATGTGGATGATCATATTTTTGTGAATTCAAGGGAGTGAGTACGACTGCAAGTTGCCCCGACCGGAGTCTGGACTCTGGAGATTATAAATTTATAAGGTTACACTGTTACAGATTCACACCATATTATATATATATATATATATATATATATATTATTATATATAATATATTATATATATATATAGATATATATATATTTCTTAAAAAAAATTAAAACTTTTAATTTTTACGTCAATATGACGCTTTTGAAAATGAATCGCAAGTTGCGCATGACGTGGAGATTTAAAACTAAAACGTATTTTACGGGTAAAAATGCAAAATACGGGCATACGGCGTCAAATTTAACCCCTGCATGGGACACATTGGACCGCTGATCCCGCAGATTCTTCCATAGCAGTTTCTGAATCAGAATTACGATTACACAGGCCGCCTGCAAGGAAATAGGGGAGGAGGTAACCAACTCTAAGAACGCGATCACTTTTCCTCTTGGACATCAATTCCTCTTTCGTCCCTTTGTTCTTTGTTGATATTATTAAAGACAACTTGTCTATCATTGCATCTGGGAAGTTTGCACAATTTTGTAGAATGGTGCGAGAGGGCTAATGTGGGACATGTATGATTACCACAATGATGTTTGGCTCTATCATTCCTTTGGAGGCAATTGCTACAATTTCACAGTTTTTGTAGGTTAAAATCCCAAGTCCCTTGATTAGCTACTGTAAAAAAAATAAAAATTATTGTTTAAATTAAATACATTCAACCATAATTTTCCACATCCGAAGTGTTATTTGGGTTGTTAGGGTTTTATTTTTCACTGTAAATCAATGCACCATACCTCCAAGTCCACATTATTTAGGATATTTGAAATTACCCGAATGTTCAATAATATTAATGGTAATCAGTGAAACAAGAGCCTTGGATGTAAACTTAAGCGAGTCTGACTCATATTGAGGTCTATTTCATTTAAGATATTTGAACCTAGACATTTGAAGCATTAAATACATTGATAGATTACAGCATACTATAGATTTTGTTAACCTTGTTTAAGTTTAACAAAACCAATATTTAAATACTTTGTTTATTTGGAATATCATTCTAAGATGCCAATTGTGAATACATTGAAGGATATTAAGGTATTTATGACATCCAATCCCTCTGAAATCATCACAATATTCATTGAGTACTATGTTAAAGCTACCAAAGGTTTGACCAAAGTCTTTAGCGAAGATGATTTGATGAAGTACTAGTACCTAGTGTCTGCCATGCCCCAATATGGCAGTGATTGACCCACTGTGAGCGACATGGTCATGAAAAACTATCGCCTTATAGTAATCACCTCAATAACTTCCAAAGAGGCCTCAAAGGGAATTTTTTATTAGTGGAACTATGTGGTGGAAGATCAATGTAAGTTTTACAAAACCTATCCCACACGTTTAATGATGTATAGCAAGGGATTGATGGGAAACTATTTTGGTAGATGGGGATGTTGTTTGGGTAGCAAGATCCAACACTGATCACGCTAAGTCGATGAATCTAAGCTCAAAATCCTAGTCGTTGGTTCTCGATAATTTCTTCCCAGATCAACCCAATGTACCCAAAGCCTACGTAGAAAATTCAGATGCACTATTAAACATTATGAGTATGTATCACCACACTGCAAGAAACTAATGGGCTAATTTCTTAGCAGTGGATTTATTTCAAGAGAAATTTATCACTTCATTTTTTCAATTTGGAAAGATCAATATTTAACCTCGGCGAGTTTTATGACATACACATAGAGGCTCAATTTTATTGATCCATGTTAAACTAGGATTGTTATGTTCACATCTATTTCTGATCATTGTTTTATTTTTATTTGCACAACATTGGTCCTAAAGTGGAAGTGAGTTTGGTTTTTTGAATTTACATAAACCCCAATCTTCAACCTTAGTGGGTTTTATGACATTCACAGAGAGGTTAAATTTTATTGATACATGTTAAACTCAGATTGTTGTGTTCACATCAGTTTTTGATCATTGTTCTATTTTAATTTTTACACCATGCAATATTCATTGCGGAATGTTCTCATGCATTCCATTTTTTGCTTCAAATGTAAAGCATGAAAATCAAATTTGTCTTGTTTGCAAACAAAAATGGAAAGAAGTTTTCCTCTTGCATTTACTATAGATCTCCAGACACAGTATTCCTCTGGAGTTTACTATAGAGCCTTAGACAGTGTATTCCTCTCAAAGCTCCAAATAGGGTATTCCTCTTGCATTTACTACAAAGCTCCAGCTCTAGGAAGAATCCCTTTTAATAGAGAAGTCGATTCGGGAAAACCTAAGACGATGGGAAGTTGTTATATGAAATAGGAATTGGTTGATCACAAGATAATTCCGCCCTCGAGTCCACCACCGTTCCTTCACGCCAAAAATAATGGTAATTCATGTCATCTTTCTCATGGAAAAAGGAGGGCAGGGTTATTGCACAAGATCATGTACATCCTCACTACTGAACACATATATCAAAGAGATAAATAAAAACAACTAAATTATTTCTTAAATAATATTTTAGTATTTAAATGTTTTCTTATTGTAAAAAACTTTCTACTAATATTGTAAAAAAAAGGTACAAATGCAATTTAGTCTTTTTTTATATTAATTTATTGTTATGTATTAAGATTTTGGTAAATATTTTCATCTAGTAATTAGAAAAACATGAATGCATTATTAAGAAACTAAGTAATATTAGTAACTGATATCATTTCAAACTAGGGAATAACGACTATGCGATTTATCTTCCTCACTTAATAGAGATATATATAAATAAATTATGAAGGAGCTTGGAATATCACCTCTAGCATAAACTTTAATTTAACCTAAAAATCCATTGACATGCCCCTATAGTCATGCACATCCGAGGTTGACTTAGTGCACCCAAATGGCCCATCACTATAGGTTTATAGCGCACCGTGACTCATTTTATCTCATCACTTTTCTCAATCTGAAACTACGTGATTCCATACTACACCTCACTTTTTATATTTCATGATTATTAAAATTCATATGTTTAACACTTATTAAAGTATGTAGATAATCAAATAATCGTGTTGCTTGCTAAAGGAGCTGCGCATCCCTAACCAACAAACGCAACAAGAAGCACGCAACTACCCCTCAGCGGCCTCCTGCTACTGGGGACTGAGCACCATGGAAGCATCAGAGAACAGAGAGCCTCTCTCAGATCAATAGCAAGAAAATGAAGGAACAACAAAATCTTTTGCCTCTCTCATTTCTGCAATGGGCTCGGCAAAGAACAGACCATCAGTCACTAAGTTTGTTAAAAGATTGGAAGACATTCCTGAATTCTCACTCCCTCCTACCCTTCCCCGTAGAGCAGCACTTTCTTTGGTAGAGCATGGATTAGTGGGGAAGTTCATTGGGTTATGGCCATCACCCAAAACTGTGAAAAAATGGGTAGAAAGGAATTGGACAGCGTAAATAGATGGGAAAATCTCAATTAGGTTTTGTGGAAGAGGTTACTACACCTTTCACTTTAAAACCAAGGAGGATCGAGATCTGATATTTAGGAATGTACCTTATTTTATGGATGCAAGGGGATTGTATCTAAACATATGGACGCCAGATTTCGATCCAAAAATGGATGTACCCAATGTCGTCCCCGTTTGGGTCAGACTGCCACACCTTCCCCTTCACTGTTGGGGGGATGATTCAGTCAAACCCATAGGAAATGCAGTTGGGAAATATATAGACAAGTGAGAGCTAAAGGAAAATATGCGTGCATGCGCCAGAATCTGTGTAGAAGTGGATCTTGGGAAAGGGCTACCATAAGCCATCAAAATCAAAGCGGACCAGTGGACACACATACAATAGCTAGATTATGAACAAATCCCCTTCAAATGCAAGGTATGTCACAAATATGGTCATTTTGCAAATAAATGTACAAAAAAAAAGAAAATGAAAATGAAAAGAGTGAAGATCTGGAAAACAAATGGGAACATGTTAAAAGAAAGAAGACAATCCACAAACAACCAAATCTATCTTCCTTGCAGCCCTCCACATCCTCTAATCTCCACCCTCCATCACCAAAAGAAGATAATAATCCTCTTGCTAGCCTTAATCCTTTTGAACCTTTGGATCCTTCATCCCCCCCATCCCCTGGACCAAGATCCAGATCCCCACAACATACCCCCAACCCCCCTGAATCTCCTCTGGTTCAAACACCTATACTCCTCCGCCCCCCCTCTGTAGACAGAATCCTAACTAGAAAGAAGTCAAAGGAAGCACTCCCAATTGTAGAATATAAAAAAAAAAGCAAGAAGAAAGACAAACAAAGAACTCAAGGATGAAGTAGTGGCAAATGAAATGGCATTAGGATTGTAGCAACCTATGGAAACCTTCTTAGGAAGGAGCACAGGAAACAATGAAAAAATCCAACAAAGAGGGGAATTAGCCATGCACCACCCAACAAGCAAATAATGATAGTGGTCTCCTGGAATTGCAGAGGAATGGGATCATCCGTCAAAGAAAATGCCACAAGAGACATTCTGGCAAAAGAAAACCCACACATCATTATGATTCAGGAGACAAAAACAAATAGCCAAGAAACTGAAAATATAAAACTAAAAATAAATAAATAAATAAATAAATTTCAGAAATTATGAAGGGGAAGCAATATAGGCAACAAGAGCGTCAGAAGGTATTTCCAAAATATGGAAAAAAGAGACTTGGGAATTAATGAAATACAAAAAAGATCAGTATTGGATCCAAACAGATCTAATGCACATCAGTACAAAAGAGAAGTACAATGTCATAAATATATACGCCCCAAATCACTACAAGGAAAAAGAGCAATGTTGGGCCACCATAAAAGAAGCACTAAAAGAAATGCAAGCTGGGAAAATAATTGTAGGAGAAGATTTAAATTGGGTAAGAAGTATAAAAGAAAAGTTTGGAGGAACATACCACACAGACCCATCCAGGGATATTCTAGAAGAAATAATGGAACAACACAATTTAATAGACATCCTACCAAGCAACGAGAAATACACCTGGAGCAATAAAAGAGTGGGCAAAAGCAACATAAAAGAAAGGCTAGATAGAATTTTGATACAAGAAAACATAGCAGCAGTGCACAGCTCCATTAAATAAAAAAATTTACACACTACAACATCTGACCATAAACCGGTGACAATAGTCATGGGCAAAATGGAAAATCAGGGACCGCTCCCATTTAGATACAGCTCAATTTGGGACAGCAACATAGAAATCAGCGAATTAGTCAAGGAAGCATGGGAGCCAAGAGTAACAAGATCGTCACAGTATATTTGGGCAACAAAACTAAAAACTACAAGAACCAAATTAAAGGAATGAGCAAGAAAAAAAAAAGAAAAAAAAGAAGAAGAAGATTTACAGCAAAAAATGGACAACATGTAAATTGAAAAAGAAATCAAAGAAGAAGGCAAGAAAGATTATCTAAGAGAAAAGGAAATCTTTTGGGAAATATATAGGGAAAATAGGAAAGAAGAAGAAGAGGCAAGATTGAAATCCAGAAGTTTGTGGCTCAAGGCAGGGGACAAAAACACATCATTTTTCCACAACACAATGAAGATAAGAAGAGCAAGAAACCAAATAGAAGAAATACAAGTTGACAGCCAAGAGGTCGAAGGTGTGGAGGAACTAAAAAAAGCAGCCTATCAGCACTTTAAAAACTTACTTTCAGCCAACGAAGAAATGGTTGAAAGTGAAGATTTCTTAAAGCACAAAAAAAAAAAAAAGATCAAAATGCAGTAATGTGCAAGGATCCCATAGAAGAAGAGGTAGTGGCGACCATATGGAGCTTGCATCCAGACAAAGCCCCAAGGCCAAATGGTTTCACAATAGAATTCTATAGATTTCATTGGTATACCATCAAAAAGGATTTCTTAAGAATGGTGAAGAATGTCTTCAAAAAAAAAATAGGAGGCAACACAAAATCCTCCTATCTTGCTCTAATCCCAAAGGAAGCAAACCCCTCAACTTTCAACAGGTTTCGCCCTATCTCTCTTTGCAATTCATCTTATAAGATAATAACAAAAATAATTGCAAATAGAATCAAGGAAGTGCTTCCAATAATCATATCTAAAAATCAAGGAGGATTCGTGCCTAATAGGCAAATCATTGATAATGTAATTATTGTACAGAAAGTTGTACACTCTAATATGTTAAGGCAAGAAAAAGGCCTCATAATCAAACTAGATATGGCAAATGCATTTGACAAGGTCAGCCATCCATATCTAATGGTTGTCCTTCAGAAACTTGGGTTCTCAAGAGAAATAATGGAAGTCATACAGACATGCATTTTTACTCCATGGATTTCCCCCCTCATAAATGGAAGTCCCAGTGACTTCTTTCAAAGCACAAGAGGCCTTAGGCAAGGTTGTCCTCTCTCTCCCTTCTTATATATTATAATGGCGGAAACATTAAGCAGGGCTCTGGAAAAATAAAGAAAGGAAAGAAATATCACAGGGATCAGAATAACAAAAGGAGTAAAAACAATAAACCACTCACTCTTTGTTGATGACACATTGCGGTTGGGAGGGGCATCAACAATAATAGCAAGGAGGTTCAAAAAAGTTATGGATGATTTTTTACAGGTTTCAGGTGGGTTATTAAACAATACAAAATGCAGGATATATGGATGGAATACCCCTCCCAGAACTATGCAAAGGATCTCACAAATCTTAGACATCCCTGTACAGGAAAAATGGACACATTTATTTTACCTAGGACTTCCAATCTCAAAAGAGAACATGAAGACAGAAATATGGACTAAGCAAATTGAAAAAATGAAAAACAAAATACAAAGTTGGGGTATGATGTGGCTGAATATGGCAAGAAGGGTAATACTAATCAAAGCACTCCTTGCAGCACTACTTATCTACCAATATGCAATAATCATGGCCCCAGCGAGTGCCCACAAACAAATGGAGTTAATCTTAAGAAGCTTTTTGTGGCAGGGGGGAAGCAAGAAAACAAAAAATTTAGCCTGGTCAAGTGGGAGCAAGTAGTACTACCTTATGAACAAGGAGGCCTATCAATATGGATACCTAGGATCATGAATGCTGCACTGGGAATGAAAATAGTATGGAGACTAATTACAGGAAAAGAGAGCTGGTGGAAAAAGACACTTATAACAAAATACATGGATGACACCAGGAAAAGACTGCTTAATGGAAATATCCCAATAAGACAATGCACCCAAGTATGGAAGCTCGTTAAAAAAACAATTCCATTAATGAGTAGATACATCTCCAAAATCCCAGGCAATGGAAAAACAATTTCAATTTGGGAGGACAGAATCATGGGAAAAGAACCACTACAAACTCATCCAGAAATTGAAGACATACAAGAGTGGATGAAAGGTAAAGGTTTCAATACTTTACACTCAATCTCTCAATGGAACCAAAAGGAGTGGCAAGACTGGAAAATCTCAGCAATTCTGGCAGATCTGGAAGGTTAATGGAGCAAAATCAGGCAGCTCCTAAAAGGGGTAGCGCCAATCCACCATGATGAGGAAGATGATTATCTCTGGGACCCAAGCGGTGGACATTACAAAGTTAGGACTGGATATAAAATCCTTCAAGAACAACCAAATCAACAAGACTGGGATTCTTGGAAAATAGCATGGAAATCAGAAAGTCTGCCTAAGATCAAAATGTTCATCTGGACTCTTTTAAAAGGGAGAATATTGACCAATGAAAACTTTAAAAAAATGGCTTTCAAGGCCCAACATGATGCCCATTTTGCATGCAGGCTGAAGAAAATATACAACATTTATTCCAAGAATGCACTTTTGCCAAAGAATGTTGGCAGCAGCTAATAAGTCCATTGGAAATAAGAATAAATTTTGAAAAGCCCTTGCTGGATTTTCTTCAGACCTTTGAGAAGGCCTACCCATACACAACAAAGAAGAAAGTCACAATTCAAAGAATATGGAAGTGCATTCCATTAGTCTTATGTTGGCAAATTTGGTTGACATGAAACAAGTGCATTTTCAAAAATCAAATTCCAAGAATAGGGAAGACCCTCTCAAAAACGCGGGGATTAACTTCTGAAATCCTCAACATCAAAGGAACAACATCAACAAATTATAACACTCTTCAACAGGAAGAGTGAGATTGGCTCAGCAAAGCCATAATAAATAATAATGGACAAAAAGGAAAGAGGAAGATAAACTCATGAAATATATGGAAAATAAGAATGAGCGAAAAGGAACTAACAAACTGGAGGAAAAATCAGAATAGATACTGTCTATACTTTGATGGGGCCTCAAAGCATAACTCGGGAAAGGCAGAGGCAGGGGGAATAATCCTCGATCCTGATGGAAAATAAAATGTCACATATGAATGGGGATTGGGACAAATCTCAAATAATGAGGCAAAAGCATACAACTTGTTGATGGGAACAAGAATAAAAAAAAAAGAAGAGAAATTCAAAATCCTATCGTAATAGGAGACTCAACCATAATAATAGAGGCAATGGCAAGAAACAGAAATCCAAGCAATGAGTTCATGAACAAAATTTTTAGAACAATCAGGAAGAACTTGGAAGGCTCTTGCGATGTAATATTCAGACATGTCTTCAGAATTCACAATCAAAAGGTGGATTATTTTGCAAACCAAGCAGTGGAAAAAAATGAAGGGCATGTTCGTGAAAACCAGGAGGAATAGCACAACTATGATCCTTAATAATCAACAAAAAATCACAAGTATAAAGCTCACCAAAACCAAGAGAAAAATCACAATGATAAAAGGAATAAATCAAAAAACAACAGTTAAAAAACAATAAAGGACATATCAATGCAGTAACAACCAGAAAATCACGGGAATGCAAAGAAAAAATCATGAAACTTCAAACTCTCGTATGAGCAACAACAAGAAGGATGCTTGCAATCCTAGTCACAAGAACCACGTTGCAATCTATCTCATCGAAGGATTGTCTTGGGCTGTGTTAAAGCACTACAAGAATAGAAGGTGCATTCACAAAAATCGCAACAACAATCTCAATGAAGAAATCTTCATTTTCCATGTTAGTATAGTGCTAGTTTGGTTTCAAAGCCCCTCCCTATCTTCTCTAATAGCTCGCAGTGTTTCCTCTATTTAGCGTGCAAACATCATCTTAAGCCCCCACCTTTCTTCTTACCCAGCTCGCTCACCCCGTATCCCTTCACTCCCTCCACTTAGCGATCCATTACAGCGCAAAGCCCTTTGGAGCATCCACGCCCTCCATCTGCCCCTCCCATTATCTCAGCCCTCCTCCCTGACTGTTATAATTAGATTTTGGTCTTCCTTTAATTATGTCGTTCATAGGGACTTCAACTCTATCGGAATACATGGGAAAAAACCCGACGAAGTGCTTAAACTGAACTTCAAAAAAACATTCACCCGCAACTATAATTATTGACGGGTCTGCACTCCCAAGCCATTTCCACAACGTTGCTTCTTCCTTTCTCCAACCTCCGATCAAATCAGGACTGTTGATCTGTCTCTCGATCTGACGGTTGTCACTTAGCCTGGTCAATCAAACTTGCACAACAATCCTCCACCGTCGATCTGTACTCAATGAATCTAACGGTTCACATCGATTTCGGGTAGATATAAAGCACAAAGAATACCTGCCCGAAAAGCGGTTTTCTCTCTCTCCTCTGTTGCTACGTGTCGCTCGGTTAGTGGAATCAAGCGACCACTCCTTTTTACCACTTATGGTTTCTACCCTGCCCGAAATACCACTTCTGCATATAAATCCACTTTTATTCTTGGTTAACGTCCGGACTTGTTCGCGCCCGATGACCGTAGATTTCAACCATAGATGGTTGCGACGACTCCTCTAGATTCCTCTTCCACCAGAGCTTCTAGTTAATATCCACCTTTCATCCCTTGATTCCAATATATGCGATTTAATCTTGGCCGCTATTCATCTGACGACCTCGTCCGTTGATCTACGTTATCCAACGGTTCTTGTGTACAACAAAAGGAAAGCACTTAACATCAGTAGAAGAAGAAGTATCTCAGGCAATACAAAATCAAGGAAGCACAGCAAAACAAGGAACAATAAGCAAAGCCAAAGGAAGAACAACCAAACAAATCAAATGGAATTCAACTCAGGAGCAATCATACTACAAGCCATGAAAATATATCAGAAAATCCATGACATTTAAATTTCTCTTTCTAGTAGGTCAGTTTGTTAGGCAGTATACTAGAATACTCATAAAAATACATGAAGTTTTGAACATAAGCGTAGGAGAAGAGACTGTGTTCCTATCTCATGGTTTAGATTTTTATCATGTTACAGTCGATTGTAATAGGAGCTTGCTCCATCAAAGCTTTTGGTAATATATCAACTACCCGACCTTGTTAAAAAAAATAAAAATTATGTAGATAATCATTCCATATAATTGTGCCTTAACATAACCAATATGCAAAGGATATGAATGAAAGTAATATTATAGAATCAACTACCCAATTGGCCTAACAATTGTCAAATATTTAAATGTTTTACAACCAAGTGAGCTCTAGTCTCATATAACAATTTAAAAATTATAAGATCACGCAATTCATACAAACCTATCCCCGAATTTCCTATTTGATTTACTGCCTTCGATCGCAACTATGTCATAGATCAAAATAGTTTCACTTGATAGAAATAGTAAGTACGCTTGTATGCATGCAATGTATGAAGAGTTAAGTTAAGCGAAGGAAAGCAAGTTAAGTCTAATATTACAAGTCAAGTGAGCCTGAGTTAAAAAGTTATTTCCTTGTCAAGAAAATTTGAGGAAAATAAAAATGTTGATTTATGTTAAAGTGAAGTTAGAAACGTTTAGTTAAAGTTTCAAGTCATAGTTTTCATGTAGAAAACAAAGTTAGAGTTTGCATGATTCCATGTTTAGAAAGTTTAGTGCTTATATACTCATGGTTAGGTCATTGTAATGTGAAGTAAGAAGAGAGAATAACAACAACTCGGTGGATGTATATGGGAGAATAATTAATGAATATAACTTCTTTATTGAAGCAGAGCTTGTTTACTTATTTTTCTTGTGTTTTCATGTTTATCTCTACCTCTAAATAACATGTGTTATAAGAGCAAGATTTAGCAAGGTTTTAAAGAACCAAAGGAGTTAAGAATGTCATGAGCTACTTCCACTAAGTTCCTTGGCTATTCTGAGTAGCTCGCAAATTGAAGTTTGCATCCATTGGTCCATAATTAGAAATTAGAGCTTGTTGAGAGTTTGTAAACCCAATTACTAAAATATTAGGGTGAGTAGCCTAAAGAGCCACCACCATATCAAGAGGAAAGAGACACCACCACTGACCAAAGAAGGAGTGTCCACTGTAAGTTGTAGCCATGAGCCTTGATAATAATCTTTGTAGAAGAGCTTAGCAAAGTTCCTAGTAGTTGTTGGGAGCCACCGTTAAAATGAAGGTTAAAATTTTTAGTATTAAAGATAACCAAGTGTATAAGACATTCCTTTCTAGAAGGATGACACAATAATGAAAGAAACCAAAAGACAAACAAAAGACAACAGTCATGGGTCACAAAGCAAGACTGAAGCAAACCGAGAAAAGAAATTGAAAGGAAGAGCCAAAGTACTTCGAAGAGCTCATAGAGGTTCTTGCCACATTCGGGGCATCTAAAAGACAAGTAGATGAAGTAGAACAATTCAAGGATGAATGGATAAGGATAGATCTCCTAGCACTTCCAAAATTTACTAGTAAATTTTTTAATTTTGAGGAATTGTCAAAATGAAAACTTTTATTTGATGTAAAGAGTTGATTGAGTATTAGTATAATAACCCATATGATGAATTATGTGATGACTTAGTATTGGATCTTATAAAACATGCATTGTATGAGAAGCCCTTGTGTAATGTAGTAAAAGCTACATATTCCTAGGAAGCATGTAATACCCTAAAAGTCGAATTTTGTATAAAGGAAAGTGACATAAAGCAACACGTTTTGTTATAGTCTATTGAAGAATAAATAGAAATTCAACTTCAGGTTTGAAAGTAAATGAGCAAGACTCTAGGAGGAAAACAAAGCTTAAATAATCCCACTCAAATGTGGATGATGGTCATAAAGACTATAAAAGTGAAACCCATCACGCAGACATGCATATGGATGAAGAAGACATAGAAAATATTGTACAGTGAGAAGTTGAAGCCTGTACATGTGAAGTAGATCAAGAGCATATATATGCTCAATAAACCCACTGTAACATGGATGGTGAAGATGATGGTGAATCCCCTGTGACGAGACACATGTGGATGGTGACTACAAAGTGAGTTCTGAATTGGTGAATCCAACAATAGACCTTGTTGATGATGGTGAAACTTCCAATAAAGTAGTGAATAACATGTGTGATCTAGTTGGTATGATTGTAGTTGATGATGACCTCTTTGCATAAGAGTTTGAGGCACTTAAGTTTGAGAATAACAAATATAAATTTTCATATGAAGTAATGGTTTGTAGAGTTGAAAGTGCATCTCTCATGAATCCAACAACAAATGATGAATTTGGTGAAGTTGAAATTGTTAATGAGCACATGCATGCTCATATATCTCACCAGAGAGTAGCACCAGTAGTTAACTTTTCCTTCAATCTTCTTTATTACCCAGTTCCAATGTTCCCCATAATAACAGTTTGGATTGAGAAAAAATTCCAAGTATAGAAGACCATGATCCTAGGGAGTCATCTTATATGGTAACATTGATTCAATGTTCGGGATATTCTTCTTAGATACATTATTATAAAACAAGTGGGCTTATGTGGATTGATCAACATGCCCAAGGATGAACAATAGACTAAGAAAATGCTTCTAAATATTTTCCACTCATACTTTTCGGGCTTTATTGTGCATCCCATCCCAGGATCACTAGGTCCAATGGAGAGAAAATCCACCTCTTGGCTTTACTGTATATCTCGCCATCCATCGACAAGGATTCCTACACCCACCGAAGCACACAATATGGCTTTACCATAACCCACAGTTTAGTTCAGGGGTTACTAGGCCAGTGGCTTCGTGATCCACATTCCGGTTCAGGGGCCGCTCAAAACATGTGTTTATAAATTCATAGATCCACCCCACTTAGCTTTGAATCCAATCCGGTCATCTCATATAAACCGAATAA
This sequence comes from Pinus taeda, assembly GCA_000404065.3. NCBI lineage: Eukaryota > Viridiplantae > Streptophyta > Pinopsida > Pinales > Pinaceae > Pinus > Pinus taeda. Next base: position 31,083 of record APFE030733615.1, read on the forward strand.
GAGAACCCATTTCAACAAATCTATCAGGAAATGGCAAGGCTAGGCTGAAAATACTATCACACCTAGCAAAACCCGTGCCATGGTAGAAAAGAAACACATGCAATCTCATGCATGCCAAATCTAGCAAGGAACATACACATGCAATCGATACCTGTAATGAAGCTTGTTGTAGTTGCTTGATCCTGCATTTTCTTGTTTGATCTTTGCTTCCTCTTGCCTTGTTTTCCCTTCTTGCTCCAATGCCAAAGTGCTCCAAGAAAACTCCAAGTGTCCAAGACTATGAGAGAGGGAGAGAAAGAATAATGAGAGAGCTCCAAAACTGAACTGACAAAAGGTTACCAACTGATCCTCATAGCCTTTTTATGGATGAGGCCTCTATTTTCTTCATTTTCCTCCTCACATGCAACCTATGGCCTTTCACCTCATTTTTCTCCTAATTTCCATTATTTTCATAAATAATTGTGCCAAAAATGCCATTTTGCCTTTCCAAAGTCTTAGCCATTTCCTTTGCCAATTTCCTTATCCATAAACAACCAAATGAACACACATTAGGATGTCTTGCCCAACATTAAGCTTGGAATAAGTGTGCCATTGATCGTGGTTATTGTTTTTAACTTTTATTACATGGAATTTTCACCAGAGTTGTTACATAGGCCCATACTCGGGTTACTCAACCACTCATTCCCTTCAACCATTCAAAATCTTCTAGGCCATGTTGGGCCCTGGCCCTCAATCTTTGCTCCAGGGTTGTCTCACCCAACCCTTAAACTGGTTAGTCCTATCCCAAGTTTGGCTTTATTTCGCGAAGTTCTCAAACTTAGATTTTTTCATGAAATCCTCTCAAGTCATGCAGACTTGTGCTTTCACATTTTTATTTATAGTTATAGGACTTGCCTTGTTTCTATGAGCTCATGGATCATAAACCAAATTCATCTAGACCCCATCCAACCTACCTTAGACAAGAAAACATTAGTCTCTCATGCTTACCCATAAAATTTACTTGCTGAAGAATGCAATGAATGCTTATTTCCTGGAATTTATTGATTTATTAATAAACTCTCAGATCATTTCATTTTCACATTAAAATACATAGGCATCATACATATGAATGTAAACCACAAGGTTACAGGGAAGCTCAACTAGCTCCCAGTTTACTTGTATGTATATGTACAACTAATTTTGTTCATTCCTGAAAACTAAACACACACAAAGGATAAGAATATAACCAACAACATTACATGCCCAAAAACCATGTTCATTCATAACAACTCAACATACACAAAGCATAGATGGAAATTAATTCCAAAAGACCATGTTCAATGATTCAATGAAATAACTTCATAAGAATAAAAAACATAAGTAAACACTTATCTTATAGAGAAGTATGGAAACTAAGATTGAGACTTCAACTCTCCACCCAACCTTAGATTGGCATGCACTGTAACCTTTTCTTGCAACCAATCACCCTCGAGCCAGATTTCAGAGCATGAGGAAGAGTGCTCAAGCAAAGTAAACCATTGCTACTAGTTGAAACAAGGAGTCTAAAGGCTACACCACCTCCACACACCAGTTAATATAGAAATAAGGCTGAAAACATGAATTCCAAAGGCTAGTTAAGAACTCTCAATCCATCACTTACATACAATGAACATACCCTATTTTTCTCAAGTGTTCTCAATAGTTCCTAGTTGTCACAACACGGGGGCCTTTAACCCAACCAACCTCCACACAAGGGTTCTTGCAAGAACAAAGATTCTCAGCTCAGTTCCAAGAGAGTCATTCTAACATGGGAAGGTTTATCAGTTGGATAAGTCACTGTAGCAGAATATAGACCACTTCTCCAGGTAGTTTTCCAATGAGTGCAAGTACCACTGTTATCAATCTGAAGGCTACACCTAGTGGTTTATCAGCTCCACAAGTACTTGCATGTCTCTCCCTTAGCTAGTAGGTTTATCAATCCAACAAACTTCCCAATGGTTTATCGACCCAAGGCAAGCCACTACTCTGTGATTCTCAGCTAACAAGCCCTCTTTGGTTTCTCAGTTGGGCTAGTACCAAAGCAATCTCTCCCCTTCTCAACTCCCTCTTTGTCTTCTTTTCTTTTTGCTCCTCTACTAAGGAACTCCCCCCCTCCTTCCCCCCCCCCTATGATGACCCTCCTTCCCCCTCGATGAAGGAATGAAATATTCCCCTCTCCTTAAAAATTATTCTTTGTGGACTTCCATTACCATTTTTGCAATTGTATACCAATTGCATGGATGTGTGCTTGACCAGTGCAACCTCCCTATCAACGCAACTCACCATGATTAAATATTTGTCGTCTTTCCCTTCCAAAATTTTCCGAGAGAGGTATGATTCTCATTCTTTCTTTCTCTAGTTGAAGTCAATGTACAATTAGCCCATTTAAGGCACACTAGTCAATTTTCCATAATTGGCATTAATAACCAACTTCCTCCAACTTCCTAAGCGATCTTTCTCCCTAAGCCCTAAAATTCCCCAAGCTTTGAAATTTGTGTCCCACTATCTCAGTTAGTTTTAATTATAACATAATGGTTATAATGTTTATAATAGCTATAAATTGGCCAAGGTTGTCATGCTAATATTTAAATTCAAAAATAATTTTCAAATTTTCAATTATTTTCCATTGATTTTTTTAAATATTAATAAAACACAGTTTTATTATTTTAACAATTTTGACGATAATTCTTAAAATAGGTTGAGGAGAATCCCTTGCCAAAGGAGGATGAAGGATTATCTACTTTAATGGTGTCTACAATGAAGCAGTCCCACCAGCTTGACCATTTAGACACTGATAAATCAGACAAAGATGGAGTTTTCTATTAAAAAAAGAAAAAATGAGGATATGGCCTCATTTTCAGTTAAATGAGAATATACTCTTATAGGATGGGTAGATGTACATAGGATACCATAAAAACTATAGGAGCCCTTTGGAGTGTATGACTTCTTCATATAACTTATTCTTTTTATA
>APFE030733618.1:16574-31574 GCA_000404065.3 Pinus taeda
ACATATACGCGCTTTTTCAACGTATAACCCACGTGTATATGCGTCTTTGTTTAGATGAACCTGCGTATATGTCTTTTTTCTTCTCTCTGAGTGCCTGAACTGAGATCTGTTACCAAAGGGAGTTGCCATCAAGGAAAACACCTGTGCCATAGCTCCAAACCTGTGCCATAATGCCAACATAAATTTATCTCAATGATCCTTCTAAAGAGAACTGAGCACCGATCAATTCACATTAGAAGTACAAACTCCTACTTCAACCTAGATATGGACTATGATTCAATGGGAATGTAATTTCAAATGGAAGTGTAAGCTAAACAAGTCTAATACAAAGAAACAGAGAAGTTTATTTTCTTTAACTTTGCTAACTTTTAATTCTATAATTAAATACCCATTATAACAAGAAATTAAAAAAGGATTTAAATATAGAAAATATGTATCTAGTTGGCTAGAAAAAGAAAACTCTAAGGCTTCAAAGAATAATAAAGAACCAACAACAAGAACTAATACAACAAGGGGGATTGTCTTCATTCAAAGGTTTTGTAATCTTAAGCACATTTAAGGGTTATTCAAGAAAACTATCGTTATGAGCTTAGTGTGTTCAAATAAAGAGATGTAACACAACCAATGGAAATTGGGAAAGTGGAATGTACTAGGAACCCCACGAGACCTTTTTTCTATCTTAATATTTCCATAATAACACATTATAGTACAAAAATAACCTATATGTATAAAGGGATCCTATGGGAGCACTACTTGGACTAAGAAAAAACCAAAAATGTAAAATATTTTAAAATTTGAGAATAGTACCAAAAATCACCCCAAAAGTTACATTGAAAGTGCAAAAATAGGTCCTAAAATATGTCTTGAATGAGTGCTCAAAACACCCCCAAAAGGTGTGCTGCACCAATGTTGAATTAAGTGTCAAATTTTGTATTAGATGAGTGTAGAAACTAGGGCCAACTACAACATTGGTTCTGAAAATGATAATGTAATTTTCCCATCTATCTTTGAGGCAAAGTGAAGGAATCCATCCTAGTGACCTGTGTAAAAATGTAACATATATAAGCCTAAATAAAATAAAAAGTATAAATTATGAGTAAAAGGAGTGAGGTGGATGACAAACACAATCACAACTAGGGAAAAATATATGGATTATTATCCCTATTTGAGTTTCCACTTTGTTGGGTGGAATTTATTATGAGGGTTAGAAAAAACACATTAGATTAATGGTTATATGTCAATCGTAGACAAAATGAATTATAGAATTAGAAAACCAAACCCTTCATCTACTTTACATGTTTCAAACCCTAAATTATTCATGGAATAAAGAACAAATGAAAAAATGATTGGATTAAGATACTCATGTTTTATGGCTTTTATTTTTGGGTGTATGTTTTCTCATAGAATTTGGTTTCATGAAAAAGATAATAAATATAAATTGAAACAAAGATTCCATACTTTGTAGGAATTGTACTAATTTTATATTATTTTTCTCATGAAGGTTTCACTTTTGGTTGCTAAATTGATTTGAAATTTCAATTGTGAAATATCCAATGAGATTTAAAACATTGATTATGGGAAGAAAACATTACAGCAAAATGATGTATTATTATACTTTAAAAAGGCCTCAATCTAAGGATCCATATTCTCTTCATGCTTCATGTTCTTTTGAACAATATATCACTGAAGGAGATGTTAACTCTTTTGAGAAGCATCTAATATCTAAATAAAAGATAAGATAATAGGTTCCTCTAGTGATCAAAGTGATATAAATGCATCTTCACTAGAAATTGAGAATGAAGTTGTTGAAGGTTTTTCCTTGGAAGAGGACACAACACATTCATGGAAAATGAAAAAGGCCAATGGGTTGTAGGGAGAAACTTCCAAGAAGAATTGGTCTCAAAGTTTACATATATTCAACCACTACCTCACAAAATGAGAATAAGAGTTTATGAGAAGTTAGAGGCAATGCACGTACTAGTTAGAAAACAAAAAATGAAGTGGAATTTCAAAATATGTTAGATACAATAGAGAAGCATGCAGGAAAGATGTATGAGAAGAAAATTGTAAATGGTGAGGAGATATATATTATCAGATAGAAATATTCTAAGGAATGTTGACATGTCAAATTTGAAAATGAATATAATAAATGTTTAATAAGGGATGGAAAACTTGGGGCAAGTGGAGGAACTATCACATATCTATTTGGTGGAAAGACAATGGAAATGATTTTTTATCCAAGCTGACACAATTAAGCACTATATTTCACATATTATATAAAGGTTGTTTGATAACAAATTATCCAAATTACATCAAACATCTATCTTTTCGTAATGTCAAAATTTCCACCTTCACAATGGTCTATAATAAGTGGTGGGGTTTGGGAAAAATATCTAGCTCAAGTAGAAAAGGATGATATAAATCAAAATATTTAAAATGCTAGGTTTTAATCAATGTCATTGGATGAGTACAACTATTAATAACACTTCATGGATCCTCACGAGTATTTATATGGCTAATTACCATATTAGACATTCATATCTACTTGGGATTCATAAATGAGGGATAATTCTATAGCTGAAAATATTTATTATCCTATTATTAATAGTTTGAATGAAATTGGTTGTATGGATAATTTAATGATTGCAAAAAGGTTGGTACATGTTGGAGTAGATGGAACATTGGTAATGCAAGGACAAAGAAATGGCCTTTGTGTTAAAATAGAACTATCAACTTCACTGTGTTTGTTGAGAATTCAATGTATGGATCATAGGATGAATCTTGCATTTAAAATACTAAGAAAGTTTTAGTTAATTTCAAAAGTTGAATATCTTGTGCAAGAGGCTTGTGCATATTTTTTTCATAGCCCAAATGATTTTCTGAGTTCCAAAAATTTGTTGATGGTGTTACTGATGGAAACAAGCTATTAAAAGATGTTGATACAAGAATATCTCATTAAATGGACTAGCTCAAAGACTAAGCAGTGAGTACTAATCATTGGTCGGGGTGATGTATGAACGTCACTTCAGTGTAGACAAATCTCAATATATTCTCTTTCAATTAAATAACATAGAGACAATATTGAAATTGAGTGGATTTATTCCTATGCTAGATGAAATGGAAGTTTTTTTGAAAATGTATCAAATTCACACAATGTAAATCGAAATATACACAAATGAAAAAAAAATGTCATGCCTTTCATTGGATAATTTGTATACGATCCTAAACTATTTTAAAAGTTCACGGTTCACAAATTGGACTACAATCATCAATATAGAAAATACTATTTGTTTTTTTAAAGTTTGATGAAAAAGGGATACTATGTATGGAAATGCATGGGTTTATGGTTCCCTTTAATTATATTGATAATACATGACAAATCATCAAAGAGTGCCTCATCTTAGGAAACCTTTCAACATTTTTTTCATTTTAGTAAGACACATCTTAAAAAAAATTGCACAATCACTTGCATCAGAGATAAGAGGACGATTTCCTCGAGAAGAATTGTTGAAGGCCATGTCTATGGTGTATCATCAATATTGGAATAATAAATGGTGTCAAACACTTTAAAAAAATGACTATGTGGCTAAATTAAACACCTTGGTACACCACTTTTTCCATAAGGTCCAAATAAATGGATGACAACAAATTATTTTAAATTCAACAAAATTGTTTCAACAAGTCACATGCTTTGTTGAAATCATGTTGAAGCAATTTAATGTTTTGGAGAATCCTCTATAATATGGTACAATAACAAGATCATGGACTATTTTATGTGCTAGCTAATACTTACAAGAAAATATATCAAAATATTTCAAATTAGTAGATCTATGTCAACCATGACTTTTGGATCAATGGAGGATGAGAGGATGTTTAGTGCACTATCATTTTTGAAGTCAAAGTTGAGGAACAAGCTTGATACTCATACAGATATATGTTTAATATTATATGTAACAAAGTATGACTTTAACAATTTTCCATATGAAAGAGCACTAGATCTAGTGGTAATTAGATTGTGATAAATAGGGTGAAAACAATATAACAAACTTCTCTAATGAAATTGATACGGAACATAATACTTTGGAGGCTTAGAATGATGGTCCATATGGAGAAGATTGTGTTCAAAATGAAGAAAATGAGGACCAAAATGAGAACTAGAAAATTGATATACCACAATATTTTATTTAGTCCAATATATATGAAGGCCCAGGGGACACTTATTTTTATATACATGTTCCACTGTTAGTTAAAGAAATAGTGAATGGAATAGAAAAAATGATTTCATTCTTGTTATTCGATTAAATTTGTTGTTCCTTTATTCAAGGTGTAGGTTTGAATTATTTATCATAGTAAGATTACTATGTGCCAATTTGTCATTGCATTTGAGGTAAAAATAGGTTCTATAGTTTGTATTTTCCATTATAACATTGAAGCCACATTTTCTTGATGCAAATTAGTTTAAGATTGATGTATTTAATGTTAACTATTACTTTATCTATTGTCAGTGATAGGAAATGAAGCTAGAATTTGATGATGTTGAGATCTATGTCTTCACATAGATAGTGTCCTAGTATTAAAGGATAAATAACTAATTTAACAAGTTTTTTTCTAAGCATGAACGGACTCATTTCAAGTACATGATTTTTTTAAAGTTTAGCTTTGATATCTTGGCCAATATTAATGGTCTATTTGTTTGTTGGATTTGGAGCATTTCTCCAAGTTTGAAAATTTTGGTTTTTTTAATATTAAAATCATGTTAATCCCTTGGATGCTTCTAGTTCCCACGAAACCTCTATTGTGGCATGATTGTTTTCATTTGATTTTTATTTATTCAATGGTTTGCGTTAAAGTTAAAGACCTTTGTTGAGTAAAAAAACATATATTTTATCTTCTTGTCATGTTTATTTAAGGAAGATACAGTATTAGGCTTAATTGATTCAATTATTCTCCTAGACTTCAATGTGTTTTCCATTACATATATATTCAAAGAAAAAGACCATAATTTAATTAATATTAAAATGATTGAATTTACATTCCACATATACACTTCATGAGTGTATTCAAGTAATACCCCAACACTAACAACATTAGTAAAGAGCTCGCGTGAGGACTAGACTGAAAAAATGACTATACATTTTGACATGATCAAACCCAAAACATATAGTTGTACTACTCCACTGAGAAACAAGTGGCAAAGGATGATATCAGACAAATAAGAAATTATGTCCATGAGTGTGCAACATAAATATTGATAGAAGAAAAAAAATTGGATGCAACCAACCCAAACATATGGATTTCTACTTCGCGCAACCGTCAAGTAGGTTTAAACAATATATATCATAACAATATTAGAATTTTCCATGAGTTACAAAAAAAATTGGTATGTCCATGAATATAAATAGAGAATTGTCAAAATAATAGAGGTATTGTGATCATTTTCTTTATATATTTGATGGTTCAAGGAAATATTTTATTATTTCCTTTACATTTGTGGCATGACTGAAGCATCTTCACCTTTTAAAGTCTACTATGTTTATTTTATATTTTCTTTGAAAATACTTATTGGTTATGAAGAAAGGGAAATGCGCTATTCTTAGCTAAGCAAAGAGAAAAATGGTCTATACATTAGGTTCCTATGTATTCATCGTAGAAGACCTATTATAATGAGATTGGTAGTCCTATAATGCAGTTAAACTTGTGATGGCAAGAGTAAAAGAACATCACATGTAATCAATGTAGGATGATAAAATGTTTAGTTCACTATAATTCCTTAAGTGTGAAATCACTTGATGATGACTATTTTATGACATGTTCTACCAAGTAATGAACATGTAGAGAATATTGTTTAAATCTACGTGTTATATTTTTGAACTCACTGATTGTCATTTTTTTTTAAGTTTTTGTTATCACTTTTTTGTTTATCATGTATGAAATAAAGTTTCATTGCAGATATATCTTCTAATCAATATCACTTTTTATTTTGTGCAATTTCAAGGAACTGTTTGCGAGTTGAACATTATTAGAGTTGTAAATTGTAGAATAAAGTGCAACAACTATTACAATAGTTACATACCAAGGAGTTGAAAGACCTAAAAATGATGACGAAGCACCAAATCGTAAAGGAGTTGGTTTATTTGAAGCTAAGGAATTTGAGAAGTATCTAGCTATTAATGAATAATATATAAGACACCAAAATAATTTTATGTAAAGATTCAGGATTTTGAGATAACTATTCATAGACCTTATTTTCATGTGAAGCCTCTAGAATATAAATTACATAGAATATGAATGAGTTATATGGATGTATCATGACCTAATTTGAGGAAAAGTACCTTTGCAGTTCAATCTCACATAGATTTTGGGGTGCTTTTCCAACTAATCGCCCCTTCAAAGGTAATAAGACTTGTGTGGTAAAAAATGATAAAAAAAATACAAAGAGATTTGCAAGAGTGTATAGTAAGAACCTCAAGAAACATAACCCATGATGTTTATTTTTCCACACATGCAAAATGAGTATAGTTTAATTATTTTCTTATTAATATAAATGGTTTGTATACGTTATCAAGGATTAGCCAATATTTTACAATGTTTTATAATTTTGTGAAAGATTCACCAAAAAATTATGTATGCATATTATATTATTGATAAAATACCTTATACATTTTTTTATGTATAATGGGGATTCACCCATTTATCATACATATAAATTTTGGTGGCTTTCTTAAATTTTCCTTGTTCACATCAATACCTTTGCACTTTCATACTTATCTTTTTTCTCAAATGAGAGGTAACTCTAATGTGGAGTTAACTCATATTGTGGAACAATTTACACCTTTGCATTTCCACGTCTGTCAAAATTCACCCAAAACATCCACAACATGAAAAATGCACTTATCTTGACACACATTTTTTTTCATTGTATATGTAGAACACCTCTGACCATTCTATATATTAATACTCCACAATTGCGGAGTTTCACATTATCCTTTTTTCTATCTACATCAATCATAATGCACTCTACATTTAATTGATCTTCCTCAATTTGACTACTTATGCACCACTTTTAAAGAGCATTAAAGTTATGCAAGTATACAAATAACTAAGTATTAATGATTGCAGAGATATATTAATATGGAAGAGGTGTATGCGAAGAATTGTCACTATACTTGCTTTTTGCATTTAAGAATGTTTGAAAGAAATTAAGAGTTAAAAGGGATAGTCATGAATTTCTAGCATGTCTTTGGTGTTCATTTTGAGCCTTGGGTATGCAATTTGGTGCTTATGGGTATGTATTTGTGGAAGCCTCATGGCATGCATTTAGTATGCTAGGTGTGCATATTGTGGGCATCGTAATACTAGTTGGCATTTTCTTAAGGTCTAGGCATGTAGTTTATCCCTTGGGCAGACATTTTTGTGTCGATGGGCATGCATTGGCAGAACCCTTGTGGTGTTCATTTAGCATGATAAACATGCATATTGTGGACATGGTTACAAAGGGTTGAGAGGGTTACATAAGGGCACAGTTTTGTACCTAGACATCAAAAGTTAACAAAGTTTATGTCATTGTAAATATATTGAAGAGACAAGTCCAATGATGGCCCTAATATTGGGTCTTGATATGAAGTTTGGAAGTGGAATATTTTTATGACCCCCCCTCATTTTCATTAAGGTCACCTAGGGAATTTGGGTGGGGTTGTTACATTGTTTCCAATGCATAATAATCGGGGCATAACCATGGATTTTAATGGACAAAAAAATACTTATTTAATTATTATCCTTCTCTTTCATTTTTGAAATGTATCAATTCCATACAGAATTGGGAATCTATGATATGAATAGATATCAATGTCGGGGTTAATAACCAATTATCTTTTCATCCATGATTGGCATGAATATAACTATACTGATAGATTTGGTATTGATGATATTGGTTGGGTTGAGTTGGATTTGGACCAATGTAGGCATAATGCTAATGATCTAACTGTGGTTGAATACAAAATATCTAATAGGTTTACATCGAAAATGCACCTAGTGAATCTGCTCCAGCAACCACCTCCTATGGACTTTCCCTGCACCCCATTCCCACTCTAATGGATAATGCAAGGTACTGCATTGTAAAATGTATCAAAACTACCATTTTTTATGCTGAGTTTGTGCCACCATAGGTGTTAGACGCGTGACAAATGTTCGATAGTGTTGGAAAATTAACTATGTTCGACCTTCAATAATGCACTTGAGTCATTATGTAATGTACTTGTCAAAAAGAATAAAGAAAATAATTTTATTATTGTAACAATGACCTATTAAAGCATGGGTTTCATGCTTGGGTCATCATTATATTAGTCAAAGTTCCCATTGTGGACATCTAGGATTAATATTGAGTTTATAGATTCAATGTACATTCAAAGAGACCCTTCCTGGGCTTTCGGATCATGTAAAAAGATTTTGTATCAAGTCAAATATGAATTATGTGTCCTCCACATCATGTCAGCCTCAGGAAGATAAATTCGGCCTAAGGACCCCCATTCGACCCACAAGAAGCCTATATATTGAAGGAGGTCAAAGACATTTGGTGCACTCTCAAGCAAGTTCAATATCTAAAGAAGAGCTGGTGAACTGTGAAGTTTTTTGTCGGGAGGACAAAAGAAGCATGAGTTTGGGGTAGTCTCTGGAGAAGAGGAAAATCGAACTTTTGGTGCCTCTCTCTCTTTGTTTTGTGTTCTAGGTTGGGAGATCAAAGTCTCCTAAGATTTCATTATTGTTATGCGCTACATGTTCCTGAAGCTTTTGCCTAGTCAAAGTTTCTAGAAGGGGTCGAAGATCTTGGAGGCTGACATGGTGTGGAAGGAAAGTCTAGTCTTGCTCTAGGGTAAAGAATCTCAAAGAATAATATTGAAAGGAAGAATTATATTGATCGGGTTTTCCCCTCAAGAGAGTTTTTTCCCTAGCATGTTCCTATATATTGTGTCTCTTGTTTTGTGATCTTTATGTGTGTATCATTGCTTGATGAAAGATAAGATAATAAAGAAGTAAAGGAAGAAAACACACTCACAAGTAATTATCAAGAAAGGAGAATAAAACCCTAATATAATATCCTTGATTTTATAATAAATAGATCAAACCTATATATAAATATCACATGGCAGTCGTGAACATCTAAAATAAAACTATCCATCAGAATAGTGATGCAAAATTTTGATGAAAATTCAAGGTATTAAGTATCCCCTAGTTGCCACTTAGCAGTGTTCGCTCATTGGATGTATGACATTATGTGTTTTAAATATTAAATCCCCCCACCTCCACCTTCAAGATGGTAATTTGACCTATTATGACCAAGGAGAACAAGCCATTCAATAGGGATATAATGAAACTGTAGGGGCTTAGCCTATTTTTTTCATGTGAATATCAATGCTCAAACTTTCTCTTCTTATATTTTCCAAAAACTCCATTGTAAGCACTAATACCAGCAGAAGAAATACATCATAAGTATAATACAAGAGTCTTTCTTAGAGTCCTTAAAGTAAGTATATACATCCATTTTTAGCAGTACACCAACTAACTAATCTATCTATCTGACTAGTGTATCACAAATATGAAAATATATTGTGAGAAAAGTTTAGTAGAGCAAGTCTCCTCACATTTTCCACATGGTAGTATTTTTTATTGAATGTACGACCATATATCATGATGGAAATGAAACATTACAACAAAATCTCATTTAAGTAAGTATACTTGCATCTGCAATGTGGCAATTTTTTGCATTGAACACATGATGTCTAGATATGTGCATATTAGATTTGATGGAACTATTCCAATGAGCTAGGCTAATTAACTTCATCTTAATGTCATCATGTGGTTGTCAAAATGACTTTGATAATTTGTTATAGATTATTCCAAATGTTATAGTTTCCAAACCATAGCTAAGGAAAGAGTAAGAAAGCCTAGACATCAATTCACCCTAGCTAGGAATCACTCCAAATGGTATCCCACCAAGTATCCTTAACAAGTTAGCATCAACACTAGTAAGTATTCCTTGGCACATACAACAATATTTTTTTACATAATGTCTCCACACTTATTCTATTTTATCTTTATGGTTTGCAAACCATAGACATTTTACTTCACATAAGTATATATAAAGATAACTTTAATGCTAGTATCTGAATCTACATGTCCATAAGAGGTTTGAATCCTCAAACCCTAGGTATTCAACTTTGGCATTACCATAAGCATCAATACTTCCATGGAACATTAAGGATATATTAATTAAGTCTTTTCCAAGTAATGCATCACACTAAGCTCATGACTCATCAAATGATTCTCTCCATGAACTTTCACAAGCCTCACATTCTACAAGAATAAGGTTCCAAAATAAAGTAAGGCTTTAGCTTCACTCTTCATGTCTTCTACTAAGGAAGGAACCTAGAGTTTCAATAAGAGCCATGAAAACTATCATTATCTTCAACACCTTGTTCTTTTCTAGGGTTACATGCTTAATAGAAACCTTAGCATCACATAAGAGTAATCTTTCCATGAATATATAAGATGTCTCCCCCCTTTCTTTACTTGTATGAGACTTTCTAAATGAACCCTAGCTTATCTAGCTCCTAGGGTTTCCTCATGAACACTAATGCCTTTCTCCTTATAAGACTTATTTCTCTCTTTTTGAGTTTCCTCATGAAATCTAATGTCTTAAAGAGAAGTAAAAATACATAGTGTAATGATGATAATAATGTAAGAGCTATCTCCTCCATTATATATACAAATATGTAAGTGATTGAAGTTCCACTTCCACAACTTGACCTCCCACTAGTTCCTCCAACAATTAGAACTAGTTGTATTGAACATAACTCAATTTAACTAAAATAAATTGCTACAACTGAAATTAACTCAACCTAGGCTCCTAAAATTTAGGAATCACTGCTCACAATTGGACTTCATGCCCCTAACTCGAATTAACTGAGCTAGACTCCTATTGTTTTGGAATCAACTCAAGCGAAATGAACTTCAAATCATTAACTCAAATTGAGTGTTCTTAATTGAGTGACTAGAGCAATGTCACTTCAGTTAACTCCTCCAAGTTGTGTGTTGATGTGGAATTTTAAATTTCCTCAATTTGATTAAGGTAAAAAACAAAATTGAGACTTTCTTGCTACATTTTCAACAAGGAAATAATCATAGTATTATAATTTTAACCTTTCATTGTCCAAAAATGGATTCATAATTAAGTGTAAAGGAAAATATTTTATAGTATTAGGGTTTATCCTATGGTTTTCAAGAGAAGTAGGTCCAAATTATAGAACCATTTAGGAATATATGTGTTTTGGGTTCACCATCATTGATAAAAGTGGAGTATGTCAAGGATAATGTGTGCCTTAATCAATTTTTACGATGGAAACTCAACAATGTGGGTAGTATTTTCTTTGACTATGGTTGTGCCCCACTTTGTACAAGAAAGTTTAAAGATAACTTGAACAAAGGAAAATTGATAATTAACCAAGTTTTTTGGATATTTCAATGAATTCATACTATGTAGACAAAATGGAAATGTATTCTAAAGATATCGTTTTTTTTTTACATGTAATCTAATTTTCAATGCATGGGTATCGAAACTGAAGTTGAATCTAAACCAGAACATGATGACCTATGGCATTTAGGAAACATAGTGACCAGTGGGGATGTTCTAATACAAGTGAGAAATAGATTCATTCCAAGATATTTGAATGTAATCCACCTAGATTACCTAGCAAATAAAACAATTCAACACCAAAACCACCTTGGTGAAATATCAAATATAAGGTACAACTTCATCAAAGAATGAATAACCCCCAAATGAAGGAAATGGAATGGATCATAGATAAGTAAGGGGAAGCAGTCTAAAAAAAGTAAGGCGACCCCATTTCACTCTAAAATGAAACAACATCAAACTGAGTTTTTCAATAAGGAAAATCCAATAAACAAAGAAAAGAGAGAAGGTGATTGTATTTCACTCCCTTCATGTTGCACAAGTTCCAATATGGATGACAAGGAGGTGAACCAACTATCTCCATGAGTTACATTGCCTCCAAAAGAGGTTCTACATAATGTGATGCCAACATCCTTAAATCATGTTGGACGTTGGTAACATGCAATTGGTTTCTTGCCTTTGAGGGGGGGGAATCCACTATATAGAGTGGAATTCCCATCAAGTGTATTTTTTTAAGTTTGTTCAAAGTATTGACATAAAAATTTCTAAAAAAATTATATGTGGTCTAAATTGTGTTAATTTTAAGCTATAAAATAAAAACAACACTCATATGACAAACTATCGAGCTTAGACCAAATAATTTGTAAAGGTGCATTCCAAATGTACATCCACCAAAACTAATGGAATCTAATGGTGGAAGGATACATGGGTCAAAGTAAGAAAATGATTTCAACAAATCCCAAGTATGTTTAGAGATGATTAAATCCAAGGGGTCATCAAGTGATTTGTAAATGATAGGCCTATGGTTCATCCATCTTAAAAACAAGGATCCTAAAATATGGAAATAAGTTTGTATATCACTAACCATTTCACTACAGTAAATGATGGAAACATAACTTACATAATGAATTAAAATTCATTAACAATACTAAAGTATATAATTATCAACAAAAAAATAAACCAAATAACCTTGGAAATCCAATCTTGGGAAAATTAAAAAATTTATGGCTTCTTGACTATTTTAGTAGTAAGAGGAATTACATGAAATAGAATAAAATGGCTACAGTATCTTAATAAGAAAATTTAGAGTGTTCTTACTATTTATTTTCAATCAAATGTTTATAATCTCCCACTTCAATCTATCCTACTTCCTCCTGTTTGCAAAATATATGCACAATGCCTAGCAACAAAATTTACTCCCATCTCCATGGAATCATCTTAACCTGTGTCCATTTAGTCTCAAAATATGATTTCATTATGAGACACATGTTCAATTCTTTGTAGCATTGGGTCTTCTTATATCATTCTCATAAGAAACTTCTACAATGAATTATTCATTAACTTCATGCTCCATCCTCTTTAATAAAACTATCAGAATGAAGGCCAAGGTATACAAACAAGTGAATAGTTTACTTGGATCTCTTCAATGCTTCACTGTGAGACAAACTAACTCCCTCAACCATGGACCTTCAAAGTTTAATCCATTTGAACTTTAGGGTAACCATCACTATTTTCTTTCCATTGCCAAAATGCTTCTTCCTCTTATATTTTTCTACATTCCTCAAGTTTTAAACACCATCATTTTCATTTCCTTATCTCTAATGTCCATTCACATTATCCTCTCAATCCATTTCCACTTTTTTGGTATGGGCGCAAAATATTTTTCCTCCAAGAATTCTAAGGGATTCCCAATTATTTTCTAGTTAGTAGAGCTATATATGTTCCAACTTTTGCAGGATGAAATAAGTGAACCTAACAATGAATTTTGGTGGGCATATGGATATGGTTGTAAACTTCTTATAATAATTTCACTTCCAATAAACACCATATGACTGAGTTATGAAAAAATTACATCCACTTCCATTGTGGACATGGGTGGATATGTGATATCTAAGCTCAATCCAAATTCCATCACCGTCTGATTTCATATTCCCTCATTATACTAAAAATAAGAAATTAGTTTTTAAACCTGTCTATTTTTAGAAAAAATAGGGTGGTATACAATAATGCAGTTTGGATATTTTATGTTATCTATTAGAAAAATTTTGACAACTTGTAGTAGGATTTCTCCACTCTTCTATAGTAAGCATAAGCATATTCCATTTAGGATAACTACAAAAAAATGGTTTCATTCCACAACATGCCTTCATTTTGCAACATCATCTTCCCAACACATTTTTGGTGACTTTTGTGTTTTTAATTCAACCTAAGTTTAGCTTAGAGAATTGCATTTATTACACTAGATACATTTTAGATCAAACCTCCTTATTTTATTATTTTGATTCTTGCAAAAGCTATGGAATATTTTTTATCCAAGTGCCTCAAACTTGGACTCTTTATACCATCAATTTTCTCAAATCACTTGAACTTGGTTCTAAATACGATCTAAGTTTTCTCAAGATTGGACCTAGTTTCAACTAGATTTTCCCATCTCTGAACTTGACTACGATATCGAATGATCCATAAATGGTAGGTTTATGGCCATCCATTTCATTAACATTGGTGCGAAATTGGAAAATAAATTTGTATATATCTTTCTATTTCATTGTGATAAATGTCTACAAACATAACTTGTAGAATAAATTAAGATAATCATGTTGAAGTTATTAAAACAAAAATAATGTAGATATACCCTGTAAACCCAATATTTGGAAATCCAAAAGAATCATGGCTTCTCATCATTTTTTTATTAGTG
Source organism: Pinus taeda (assembly GCA_000404065.3). Taxonomy (NCBI): domain Eukaryota; kingdom Viridiplantae; phylum Streptophyta; class Pinopsida; order Pinales; family Pinaceae; genus Pinus; species Pinus taeda. The sequence goes on from APFE030733618.1 coordinate 30,956, forward strand.
AGAGGAAATTACATGCAACATAACAAATTAGAAACACACTCTTACTAAGACATTTTATATTGTTCTTACTATTTCTTTGAAATGTATATTTTTCTAATTACTACTTAAATCCATTTTACCCATTATTGTTTGCAAAATACATTTTCAATACGTAGTAACATAATGCATTCCCTCTACCATGGAGAAGGATTTTAGGCTTTCATCCATTTGGTCTTGGAACATGTTGCCATTATTAAACACATATTCTATCTTCAAAATGGACCTCAACCTTACAACAAGTTGATTGTTGTGTTTTGCAACATTCGGTATTCTTCAACAACACTCTTGAGTAGCTTCTATAGTGAATTATTTAGTTCTTCCTCCTATGTCTTCTTTAATAAAACCCTTAGTATAAAGGATAAGGGACAAAGGAAAGTGAATAATTCCCTTAAATCTCTACCGTGCTTCACTATGAGATAGGTCAACTCCCTTAATCATGGATGGATAGTCTTCAATCAATTTAGCTTTTGGGGAAATCCTCTTTAACTAATTGACTTTTGATTACTCAAAAATACCCTTGCCACAATGCTTCTTCGTCTCTTATTTTTCATCCTTAGGTTTTGAACACCATCATTTTCCC
>APFE030733618.1:36574-94991 GCA_000404065.3 Pinus taeda
AAAGGTCTTGTGCCCACAAGAGTTAAGAACTATGGTTACCATCATAACTAGGGGTTAACTAAGGTAATTTGCAGCATGATTGGTGCTGCCCTTCATGTATTTGATGTTCAAATGGAATTGTTGCAGATATGTTGACAATTTATAATGGCAGTCATTCTATAACTTCATTTGTGTCTACATAAATTTTAGAGGTTTGTGATTAGTGTGGATGATTGTCTCCTTCCCCATAAAATAATGCTTCTATTTTTTATAGGACTGAATGATGGAGTACATCTCCTTATCGTAGGTGGGGCATCTCTAGACAATATCATAGAGTATTTCACTATGATAGGCCACTAGATTTCCTTGCTGAGTGAGGACTGCACCAATAGCATAGTCAAATGCATATGTCTCAGTCTTAAATGGTTGTTACAGTTTTGGTAGGATGAGTGTTGGTGCAAACCAAAGGCAATGTTTTTGATCATCAAGTTCCTTCTATTGTGACTTAGATCAAAATACTTTTTTTTCTCTTCCCTTAGTTACTTGAATTAAGGGCTAGCCAATATAATAAAACCCCAACATGAATCTTTGGTAGAAGTTAGAAAGACCTAAGAAACTACAAAGCTTTGTTAGAGTCATTATAGCTAGCTAATACTAAGTGACTTAGATCTTATATGGATCCACATGCACACCTTTCTCATCAATAATGTAGCCTAGGTATTGGACCTTTTGAATGCTAAAGGAGCATTTTTCCAAGTTAGCACGTAGCTTATGTTGTCGTAGAGTGTGAAGGACATGTTGAATATGTTGCAAGTGTTCTACCCAATTCTTGTTTAAGATGAGGATATCATCCAAATATACAACCATAAAAGAAATAGTGAAATTCCACATTATATCATCCAACAACCTCATGAAATTTGTTGTGGCATTAATCAAACCAAATGGCGTGACTAACCATTCAAAAAATTCCTCCTTTGACTTGAAGTAATATTCCATGCATGGGTTTGTTCTATTGGGACTTGGTGGTAGACGAACTTCAAATAAATCTTAGTGAAGCACTTAGCTCCCTTGAGCTAGTCAAGAAGGTAATCAATCCAGGGAATTGGGTACCAGTTCCTAACTATGATTTTTTCAGGTCACGATAATCAATGCTGAGTCATTGGCTCCTGTATTTATTTTGCATGAGTACAATTGGGCTTCCATAGGGTGAGGAAATCAATCAGATGTGCCCTTTTTGTAGCAGCTCTTGGATATGGTCCTTGATTTCCTCATTTTATAGAAGAGAGTGGTGGTATATTGACCTATTTGGTAGAGGTGCATCAAGGGTTAGATCGATTAAATGCTTGACCTAATAGTGAAAAGGTACCCCATTGGGTATGTCTTTGTATTCTTTCATGACTTTGTCCACTTGCTTCTACTGTGTGGAGGGGTCTTCTGTGGAGGACATGGATGTGGCCATAATATTATCCTTACTTTGAGAGTGAATTGGGAAGAATATTAATTTCCTGGTCTCAGAGATGACCCTACTACATTGCTTAACATTTATTAAAGAAATGGAAGTAGGTGGAGCTACCTCTGGTATCCTATATAGTCGTCTTCCTAAAGTAATAATAACACTATGAGGTCTAGAATCATATACAACATGATGCTTCCATAAGTATGGTTGGACTAAAAGAACATCACAAAATTCAAGGTGATAAATATCACACAATACCTGATCATTGAAGGGATTGACGTCATAATGAAATAAACATTGTTGGATGGCATGGAGATCTCACCCTTGGTAGATCCCCCTGATTGTGTATGACTATGTGTGTGGTGTTATCGGTAAGTCTGACAACTTGATGACCTTTGCTGAGATGAGGTTCTTTTTACTTCCACTATCAAGAATGAAATGTAGTGGAGCACCCTTCACCCACACCTGTGAGTGAAACAAACAAACACCTTCCTTTAGATATTTGAGCTCACTTTGTTGGAACTTGGTGGTGGAAATGGTGTCATTGGGTTCTGCATCAATGATTTTCTTCCCTTTATCTAAGTCTAATTCAAATTCAAAACCTGCATCTAACTTTGAGGCTTTCAGCTCGACCACCAATGATTTCCTTGTGCAACATTCATCGGTGTTATGAGACGGGTTCTTGTGGTACTCACACCACTTTCCCATGTCTTTTTTCATCTTCCCATTACCATTCCTTGTTTACAACTTTAATGGGTTGCCTTGGGGTGGTCCACCCTATGTTTTTCCTTTTCTCTATGATTTGAGAATTCCCTTTCCTTGCTTATGTTGTGAGGGGTTCACAGATCCAAAGTCTTGCTTCTTCTATTTAAATTTTTGCTCGATTTTGACAATATATTGGTATGTTGCACCAAGTGAGGAGATGTATAGGAATTCCATTTATCTTTAGATGTATCTATGTAGAAAACAATGCTACTTGAGAAACATATGTCACTTGGAGTCTTTGATACCCAACTTGGTGCACAAGGTATTAGAGATATTTGTGAAACCTAGCATTGTTTGGTCCCTCTCCTTCCGTAGTGTGCTCCTTCTCATGTAATAGTATTAATGTCTTCCCAATGTTCAAAACAATGGAAACCAAGACACTACTGAGAGGGGGGGGTGCAAATTAGTAGTGTGACCAAATTATACAACCCTTGAAAATATATACTTTTCAATCACTTTAGCATTACTCATGTAATCAGCAACACAACTTAATCATGTAAAACATAACATCATAATCATCATCAAGCACACATAAAACAACTACATAAGACATCAATATTCCTTTATTAATTTGGCAAATACAAGCTTTAACTTGATTACATATTTTTCCCATAAGCCTCTACTCGTAGGTTTATCAGCTGCTATTGAAAGGAACTTCTATCCCTACTCATTTATCAGTGTTTGCTGAAAGGGACTGTTACCCCTACTCATTTATCAACCTCTGCTGAAAGGGACTCTTTCCCCTACTCATTTATTAGTATTCACTAAAAGGGACTGATGGCCCTTCTTGTTTACCAATTTATGTTGAAAGAGATTCTTGCCCCTACTCGTTTATCAACCACTACTAAAAGGGACTCTTTCCCCTGCTCATTTATCAATCTGTGTTGGAAGGGACTCTTTCCCTTGGAATGAAAGCTACCACTTGTTGTTCCTATTGTTCCATATTTCATTCATTTTCAAAATAGAACCAATAGATCATTTTCTTTCATAAACAAATAGAATTTCTTACCTCAAATTCCCTCCAAAATCGCCAAACAAACATCTTCATCAATTCTCTTATTACTGAACCAATCACCAAAACCACCTTCAACATCAATCACAATAAAATCACCTTTGTTGAACACACCAAAACACCAATCACCAATTCATTCTTCACCTCTCATATACCAAGATTGGTCATTGATTCACCTCTGATGCATACCAACACTATGCATCTCATTGCACCAACAACATTCCACTCACCTACACTCTTGCACACTTATGCACACTCTTTTCTGAGCTGCCCGAATTCTTCTTATAAATAAATTTGGACTGATATTTTGGATTTGAAACTTTAGTTCTCTTGCACTTGAATGCTTGCATGAATCTTCTTTATTTTTTTGTCCTATTCAGCTGAGTCTTTTGAATCTACTCTTCAAGTTATCAAACTCTTCTTACCCTTTTCTGCTGGAAAAATTGAGCTTAACTGTCAATTTTTGCAGTTTTGGAATTGTTACAGGTTTTAGCAGAGGTCTTCTAATTTTGGTGAATCTTCAAGTTTGGATTAACTTCCAAATCTGCCTCTAATCTTGACCATGCCACTAATGACATTTTCAACTCATTCATGCCTTCATTATCAAGATTTAGCACTCTTCTATTATGTTTAGCATAATTTCAAAACTCCAAATCGGTTGACTCATCATGTCAAGGCCTGAGGGATTTATTTAAAATGTTTCCAACTATATGTTATATGCCTCATTCTTGCAGGCTTATTTCTATGTTCCAGCCATAATATATATATATATATATATATATATATATATAATATATATATATATATATAATATTATATATATAATATATATAATATATATATATATATATTATATAATATATATATATATATATATATATATATATATATAGATATATGTGCACTTTGGACTTAACAAAGAATATGATATATTTGGTTGGCAACATAGAAATAAGCCCAAAATCACTTTATTCAAACTTTGTGGATCTTCACTCCCTTGGTCCTTTAACTGCTATTGGCTCATTCATGAATAAGACACTAAGCCTTTTTAAACATGAATGCAATATCTTTTTTTTACTTATAGCCCGAAGACTCTTGATCACAAAGAACCACAACAAAAATGTGCCTTGACGTGCTTTATGTTTCTTGATAGAACGACACATGAAAACAAATATCTTCGTCTCCTGGGCCTATCATCCTGGCCAATTTATTTTGTGCGCATTTTCTTACCCTTCCAATATTAATCCTTTGGGATGACGTGTTCACCATGGGACCGACATGTGCCTTTTGATGGGCCTCCAAATTAAACATAAATTAAGGCCCATCTGACCATCCCTCAACACATTAAACCTCTATTTTTTCATTATATGACATATTTTTAGCATTAATATATTCATTAGGAAGGTTTACAGATAATTGCATATTTGTGCCTAATATTATTTATTATTGTAGAATATTGGGCATATTATGAAGATTTGGAGGATGGATAATTTAGGGGCTTGCTCCATACTATAGGATGGACCAAGATTGGATAATAAATGAACAAAATATCATGAAATTATTGACACATTCTAGAGCTCCACTAATTAAGAAAATCTAGGAATGTGTTCCCTATCATTTAATGCAGATTCCTAGTGTTGGGAACCAGATCCACTATTTGAGGGATTTTGGAGGGGAAATATTCATCCTTTCAAGGAGAATTATTCCTCATTACTTTGTATATGTACCAATTCAAATTGGCCTATAGAGGCATGCATTTCTTAGTCTTGTTGTGGACAAAACTTGTTATTTAGCAGCTTCACTTTCATTGCTAACAGGGATGACTTGGATTGATTAAAATAATGAAGTTTGGTGCCATTTTTAGATTCTAAAGATTGGTTTCCTTCATAGAACTATGATTTTCCTTGGGCTTGGCCATTCCAGGAGCCTCATAGCTCTCTTGTAAAATTTCTTTATTTCCTTTTAATGTCTTTTTCACTTGCATCTTTTATTTATGCATTTACCATTCATGCCACTTTTGTTGTTGGTTACATTGGTTAAATGATTTAAGTGAGTGTTTTTCATGTTATTTACAGATTCACCAACATCATGCAGCCTTAGAACAACTTTTAAAAGTCATATTCATCAATGAGATACTTGGATTGGTTTACTAGCTCATGAATTTAGAATTTCTGGAAATCCCTTGTAGCAAAATAGTAGTAATTTTCTAATATTTTTTAGAACGTGTTAGTGTGATTCATTTGAGCTGATTCCACTTGTATTGAGTCATAACAACATTCAAGTTAATAACAAAATCTACCCCATATCATTTTCACTTGATTAGGTTAGGCATTTGGTATGTTAACTAGCTCACTAGTTCTTGAATTTTTGGTTTTTAGAGTAGTAATCTTCTACTATTTTTTAGCACATGTTAATAGGGGTATTTTGGAGTGATTCCACTTGCAATGGAGTCCTCAGACATCCTATTTAATAAAAAAAAATCTCATCTCATTTTCATTTTATTTACTTTGGAATTCGACAAGTTATCTCACTCCTGTAGCACCTCCTATAGCACTCCTGTAGCACGTGTAAACTTGACCAAATTTGCTCCAAAAGCTTAGTTTTTTTCTCTTAGGCTTGAATCATGACCCCTAATCTCTAAATTAGTTATTGAATAAGAACAAAATACCTCTTAAGACTTGCCTCTTATCCATTGCAATTCATCTTTGTAGTTTGGATTAGAGGACATATTCATGACTTGAAGAGCATAATGATGATTTTCATAATTACTTTATGAAGCACCTTGTGAACTCTATTGAAAAAATCTATCTTGAATGCAATGATTGAATAATGATTTCATTTTGTTTCATACATCTTAAGCTATTGTTTCCATTTCCAACATTCTCATTTCTATTGCATAGACTAGGCTTTCTTTTGATGTACCATTTACACTCTACAAATAGGTTAATGTTTACTTTTCTACTAATAGGATTAACATTTACATTCATGCAAAATTAACTAGGATTTTATCTCTACAAAAGTAATTAAGTTTCATTTTTTCAAATAGAGTAACATTTCCATTTCTGCAATTAGTTTAGGCTTGGATTTCATGGCATTCAATTCATTGTATCAGATCAACGAAAGAAGGACACATTGCATGTTACACATATAGTTCCAACACCTCTTAAGTTAGTACGAACACTGGGTTGATAATTTAAGTTGGTATCCTTGGGAGTTGCAACATTCTTATTGCAATATTGGGGCTCATCACTTTTTGGATTCGTTGTTGGGGAGGTGTCAAAGTATGCATTGTTTTCTTCCTTGCGGGTTCATTTATGCAAAAACACACTAAAATTGCATTAGGCATCTTTCATTTCAAAAATAGAAAATTGCATTGCATTAGTGTTTTCATTCAAACAAAAAATTTCTTCAATACCACACCCCCCACTTGATCACGTGGTGTAGTAAGAACCGCATCACCAACCACTTTTTCAGGTAGAAGAAGAAGAGGTGGAAGAGAAGGTAGAAGAAAAGGATGGAGATGATGACAATGAAAAAGATCCTCTTGGATTTCCCATTCAATATATTGATATCAGTGTTCATATGAAGAACATCTCCCCATATTTCCTTCCCAACTTCCAGGGTATGAGGTTAGAGGATTTGGAAACCTTTCTCTTTGAATTTGAAATCCTTTGTAGATCTTATGGTTACTCACAAAACACTCAAAAATTGAGATTGTTTCTGGAAACATTGAAGGATAGAGATCTTAAATGGTTCATGTGTTTAGGGAATAATTCAATAAGAACATGGAATGATATGCAAAAGATATTTCTAGAAAAAATATAAATATCATGATATTAAAGAATAAATGTTTAGAATGACTCAAAAAGAAGATGGGAGCCTTGAGGAACTAATAGAGAGATTCATGTATAATGTTAAGAGGGGAAAATTTCATCATTTAGGATTTGACATACTAAAAACCCTCTTACTTAGAACAATTAGAGATGAGTGGATTGATCTCCTTGATCTCATGAGTAGAGGTGATGTATACCAATTATCATTTGAATAAATTTGTGAAAGACGAAAGCGCATATCAAGAGGAAGGGAAAGAGTACGTAAATTAGCATCAAGATTGGTAAGTCAAGCTAAACTTGGAATTTTTCTTGATAACTTTAAGAAAAAAATTTCTTAGCAATCTAAGTGAACAAGTAGAAATGTTAAGAATGAAAAATGAGCAAAAACAGGATGTTGATATATGTTTTATCCATGCATAATCACGTGCTACTAAATATTTCCCATATTTACCAAGGTTGAAGGAAATTTACCAAGAGGACAATGGAGCAAGCCAATCATCAAAGCAACTATGTTATGTAGCTCAAATAAGACCATGGAAGCCTAGTCAACCTGATATGATTCAAGAACCTAATTCACAATTTCAAGGTTATGCACATACATCGCAAAGTAATTGGAACACACCCCTTCCTTGGCAACTTTGGCCATCTCAACCCCAAAAGAAATCTTGGAAACAAGGTTGGAAATAACCATATGGGAGAAATACACAATATCCTTAATATTTTCCTCAATATCCTCCATACCCAACTCTATGTTATCCCTACCATCTACCTCCACCACAACCACAACCCCAACCACATCCATCTCAAAGATCCACTCTCACTTAGCTACCTGTACCACCATTTCCAAACCCAAGCAATGAAGTAACTCATCCCACTTACAATGTTGAGGTACAACACTTCCAAAAAACTCATCTTGATCTAAATGGTATTCATTTTAGCTCAGGAAGAGTATTGAAAAAAACATATTTTTCCTGATGTCATTGAAAAACAACATCTAGAAGAAGAAGATCCAAAATAAGCATGTATCACATTTTATGGAGAGCAACCATTGAAGACTAAGATTGAAGAGTTTTTGTTATGCTTACCATCAAATACGTTATGTGTGTAAGGGAATAATTGGAAAAAAGTTGAATACAAAAAAGGAAGACATGAATAATGATCCAAATGAGTAAGTGAACTAAGAGCATCAAAACTATAGTGAGGTTTGGGTCCATAAAATCAGCAAGATGGAGCATCACTCTATTCTTCAACAGTGCTTGATAACTTCAGAGTCAAAACATTTGGTACCTAATATTCAGGTACATGTCAAAGCATATGTTTCAAGCCTACACATGAGGCAGTTAGTGGGTTGGAAAGAAAAAAGAAAAACGAAAATATCCTAGGTGAAAACCTCCTTTGAGGCGCGTTGAAAACCTCATTGAGGTGATTGGTAGGCCTAAAGAAAAAATTAAAGAAAAGAGAAAAAAATGGAAAAAAAAGATGAAATAAAATTTTTTTTTTTTTTTTCTAGTTGCATATATGTGTTTTCATGTAGGTACTCCTCCACCTGCATAAGGAAGAGAAACATGCCAGCACCACAAAAAGAGAAAAAGAGGGAAATGAACAATGAGGCAAGAAAAAAGTAAAAAACAATAAACCTTAGGCTTCTTACCTTCTGTGAAAACTACTCAATAAAGACCAAGGACATTTCAATCCATCACCCTCATCTATTTCCCACATCCACCCATCATTCCCAAGTCTTTCCTATTCATTTTCCTCATTGTCCTAAAATGCTACAGGAAGGTTTTGCTTTTCTACAGGAGGCCAAAATACACAGGGCAAAGAATTGTTTTTACAATATCTCTAAAACCATGCATCCATTGGCTAAGTTGTTTCATGGGGAGGTGAATATGGATGATGGTAACATGCTTAAGGAATTTCAAAAAAATCCAGTGCACAATTTTCGAGAAATTGGGCTCCATCATCTATAACCATTTTTAATTTTTCTTGAGATTCGTGCATCCGTTGGCCAAGTTTTTTTTATGGATAGATTCATAAGGATGATGGCAATATTCTCACCAAATTTTAGGCCAATCCAATCTAAGTTTTGAGAGATATGGATAAAGAAATTTTGTTGTAGGAGTGTTCCAAAATTGCTACAGGAGTGTTCTAGAATTGCTACAGGAAGTTGTTGAGCATGAGAAAGGGAGAAAATTTTGATTTTTTTCATTTAGGAATAGGAGGAGAGGTCCACCATAGCCTCAACGTTAATTTTCCATGCCACTTGACCTCTTCTCCACTCTCATTTCCACTTTTGTCAATAAAAAACACCACTTTTCACCCCTTCTTCCATCTCTTCTACCACAAAAATACCTTTGACCACTATCAACTGGTTACCCATGAATTATTAGTATTTTTTGAGCAGAACCTAAAGAAAATTGTGATCTTATCAAGGTTTATATGGCTGCTACAGATATACACACAGTCTTGTAGCAGTCTGCGCATCCCTAGTCAGACCATAGCTAGAGCACCAAATCTAGAAGTCAGCCATCATGGAGCATTGGAGGATTCAAAACCATGATCTTCAGTAGCTATAAGACCTACTGTGAGATGATACAATATCATCATTACAGTAGAAGAATCATGCATGTATCAGATCAAACACAAGGATTTATGAAGCAGAAGAACATAGATACAAGCTCCAAAGCGTATTTGATTACCCAACAAATAGTAGCATCTAATCCAAAGAAAATCACCTAAATCTAGAAGGACTTACATCATCGAAGTTTCAGCCACTAGAAAGCATAAAAATATTATATTTTTTTTAATTATAGGAAGTAAGGGAGACAAAGCAATGGCCTCTCAGAAGATACTTAGAAACAACCTCACCCATGTCTAGATCTGCCATGCAACCAAAGGATCAACACATCAACAATCAACCACCAGGCAGGCACAAGTACGCACTATCCTTCACCTCTTTTGTTGAGCATATTATGGTGAGAAATTTGTTTTCAATGCACAAGAGAGAAGGTTTTCTAGGCTGAAGGTGGCCAGCAATATCCACCACTCTCGAATAGTTAAGTGCAACTAACTCCCTCACTCCTGCAACATGGAAAGTGATAAGAAAAGAGGGTGATAATTATGAGGAGTGGGACATCTCACCCATCACGCTAAGCCTAATACCACAAGAAGAATAAAAGGACAAGCCTGAATCACATTTGTACCGAGAAGGTTCATTCCTAAAATAGTAAGAGAGGTCCACCAAGACATCAAGAGTCAAGCTAGCAATCACTAGGGGTCCCCTGGGCTGCTACAGAAGAGCTACATGCTTAGTTTACAGGTGCTACAAGACTGGACACCACTACTATAGGAGAAACAAAATTGCTACAATAGAAACATATATTCTACAAGAGAAGAAAAAGGGCTACAGGGAAGTCTAAAGAGTTGCAAAAATCCTAAAACCCTATATTTGAAGAGGGACATCCAAGATAATAGTGAGTACACATTTTTCTTTGTCATCTTCGGGCAAGAAACCTACAAAACCTATCACTCCTTCAACAAAACATCCTGTAACAAAATCCTGATAGCAATTTGAGAATAAAAAAGTTTAATGTGAATGTTTATTTTGAGTGAAGTAAGATTAAAAAGGAAATGGAATTGTTTTTGAGTTTAGTCCAAAGTTTTCCTTCCTCTAACCAATATGGATAATACTACTCTTTTACCCTTGTAGCATATTGGGGGTATTGGTTTGCCAAACTTTGGAAAATCAAAGTGACAATCATGGGGGGCGGTTTCAATTATAGAGAGTCCATAGACTCATCAAAGATTTAAATTATCATATATGTTGTGAAAACTTGTGTCATGGGCAAAATTTTGGACATAGACAGGGAGATGTTTCTTAAGACACAAGCATAAGCCTAATTAGAAAATGGAGAAAACGATGGGTCTATAGAAGAAGAATATGGAGAAGAAGAGGAAGAGGATGGAGTTAGAGAATATGTGCCAAATTCCTTCTGAGGTAGCTTGGGATGTTCAAGAGGCCACCAGGGCCATGAATGAAGCACAAATAGGTCACTAAGTTGCTCAGAGGAAGAGCAACACTTTCAATAGGGGGTATTATGGGCCACCAAATGATACATAAATTAAGGCCCATCTAACCATCCTTCAGCACATTAAACCTCTATTTTTGCATTAGATGACATATTTTTAGCTTTAATATGTTCATTAGGAAGGTTTAGAGATAATTGCATATTTGTGCCTAATATTATTTATTTTTGTAGAATATTGTGAGAATATTGAGCAGATTATGAAGATTTGGAGGATCAGATAATTTAGGGAATTTATCGTTACTATAGGATGGACCAATATTGGATAATAAATGAACAAAATATCATGAAATTATTGACAAGTTATGGAGCTCCACTGATTGAGAAAATCTAGGAATGTGTTCCCTGTCATTTAATGCAAATTCCTAGTGTTGGGAACCAGATTCACTATTTAACGGATTTTGGAGGGGAATATTCCTCCTTTCAAGAATAATTCTTCCTAATCACTTTTTATAGGTAACAATTCGAATTGGCCTCTAGAGGCATGTATTTCTTCGTCTTCTTGTGGAGAAAACTTGTTATTTAGTAGCTCCACTTTCATTCTAGCAAGGATGCACTTAGATTGATTCAAATAATGAAGTTTGGTGCCATTTTTATCTTATAAAGCTTGGTTTCCTTCATAGGACTATTAGTTTCCTTTGGCTTGGCCATCCTAGGAGCCTCAAATCCCTCTTGTACAATTTCTTTATTTCCTTTGAATGTCTTTTTTCACTTGCATCTCTTATTTATGCATTTACCATTCATGCCTAATTTATTGTAGGTTACATTCGTTAAATGATTGAAGTGAGTTATTTTGTAGGTTATTTATAGAGTCAAAAGAATTATTCATCCTTAGAGCAACTTTGAAAATTCATATTCATCATTGAGCTACTTGGATTGGATTACTAGTTCACAAATCTAGAATTTTTGGAAAATGTCCCTTGTAGCAAAATAGTAGTAATTTTATTGTATTTTTTAGAACATGATAATGAGCTTCATTTGATTTTATTACACTTGTATTGGTCATAAAATAATTCAATTTAATTAAAAAATCTCCCAATAGAATTTTCACTTTATTAGGTTAGGCATTTGGTATGTTAACTAGCTCACTAGTTCTTGAATTTCCAATTTTTAGAGTAGTAATTTTCTACTATATTTACACGTGTTAACAAGGGTATTTTGGAGTTATTCTATATGGAATGGAGTCCTAACATCCTAATTAATAAAAAATATTCCCGTCTCATTTTCATTTTATTTACTTGGGAATTCGGCAAGTTATCTCACTCTTGTAGCAAAACAGGGCCTCTTGTAGCACTCTTGCAGCACATGTAAACTTGACCAAATTTGATCCAAAAGCTTGGTTTTTGTCTCTTAGGCTCTAATAATGACCCCCAGGTTTTGAATCGGTCATTTAGTAAGACCAAAATACCTCTTAAGCCTTGCCTCTTCTCCATTGCAATTCACCTCTGCAGTTTGGATTAGTGGACAAATTCATGACTTGAAGAGCATAATGATGATTTTCATGATTACTTTATGAATCACCTTGTGAACTCTATTGAAAAAATATATTGAATGAAATGATTTAAGAATTATTTCATTTTGTTTCATACATATTAAGCTATTGTTTCCATTTCCAACATTGTTATTTTATTTCATAGACTAGGATTCCATTTACACTAGGCTTCCATTGTTATTTTATTGCAGTTTGGATTAGTGGAGAAATTCATGAATTGAAGAGCATAATGATGAATTTCATGATTACTTTATGAAGCACCTTGTGAACTCTATTCACAAAATCTATCTTGAATGTAGTGATTTAAGAATTATTTCATTTTGTTTCATACTTCTTAAGCTATTGTTTCCATTTCCAACATTGTTATTTTGATGTACCATTTACACTCTGAAAATATGTTAATGTTTACATCTCTACAAATAGGATTAACATTTACACTCATGCAAAGTAGAATATTCTTTCCTTTCTGCAAAAGTAACTAGGATTTTCTCTCTGCAAAAGTAATTAGGTTTCCTTTATGCAAATAGAGTAACATTTTCATTTCTTTGATTAGTTTAGGCTTGGATTTCATGGCATTCACTTCATTGTAACAGATGAATGAAGTAAGGACACATTATATGCTGCACATATAGTGTTGACAGCTCTTCATTTTGTACAAACCCTCAGTTGATAATTTAAGTTGGTATCCTTGGTAGTTGAAACATTCTTATTACAATATTGGGGCTCATCACCTTTCTCATTGGTCGACGACTCTGCCGTCAGCTACCACCATAGCTTGGTGCTCTGTCGGCGTTTAACTATTTTTTGTGAAAATTTTACTTTTCCTCCAGGCAATGCTTCAAGGATTACATGTTTACCGTGGGGGCACTTTCTTTACTTGCACTCTGTTAATTGGTCTTGGGCTGCCCAATTGTACTACCGTTATGTCCCAGTTTCCTATCAGCCTAGAGGTTCCTCCTTTGTGCTCTTAAAATCCTTATGGGATTGCAAGTGTGGGATGAGCTATGAAAGTGGGTCTGCCTGCTTCTTTCAATGACCAATCAACAATGTGTCATGTTGATGGTTAATAATCTATTTATCCTCCACATTCTCCCTATTATAATACCATTGGGCCTTTACTCTTTTCATTCTTTGTCATTATTATCCTGACTCTGACTCGTCCCAGGGCTTTTTTTCCCCTTGGAAAAATCGTAATCTTCATTAATATGAAAATTACATGCTATAGATGCTATGAGCATATGCAAAAGTAGTGGCTATGTGCCAATTCAAAAATTTTCAAGTCCCAAAATATGTTCTCCATGTAGGGAGACAGTCTTTTAATAGTACTATATAATTGACAAAAAAAAAACTTACTCTATGCAGAGAGTATTCCTGAGGACATGTATTGTTATGTGCATATACATAGTTAAAAATAAACATAAATAAAATAGACAAAATTTATCATATGTTTTCAGGCTCCTGTTGAGCCTGTTCTGCATGGTCCATATATGGCCGGTGGTAGTACTGGAAATGTTCACCTCCCTGCTGCTCCTAGATCATCCAGATGTTGTGTGGCCTGATCGATGTTGCTTTGGAAAGTTGGTCAATGATGGTGTTTCATTTCTTGTATATGTGATGACAAACAAAATTGTCAAAATATGAGATGAATCTATGCACTTCATCCAAAATATGTCCCAATGTGAATGTGTAGCAAGTTGTGGTTTTGTTAATCTAGTCACAAACAATTTTGGAATCACCAAAAATTTGTAGATTATGACATTCTTTTTCTATAGCAAATTGGATGAGGCAGTTTTCCGTGGAGAGTTCAGCAAAGTTGTTGGTGCCATTTCCAAGTCCCATTTGGATGTGATAATAATGGCTATATGTTATGTGTAGAATAGCCCCGCCTCTACATCCTGTGTCTTGTGCGGAGCCATCAAAATATGCCCAGGGATTTGTGTGATTGATGGATTCGGGAATGATATTCTTGGGAGGTGTGGCGGCCAAGTCCTTAGGGAGGGAGCAGTAGTCAACTATAATTCTCATTGAGATGGAGGTCCAATGAGGGGCGATGTCTCAGAAGATATAGCAATTCCTAGCTATCCATATTTCCCAGCATATGAGTAGGGGAAGATTTCTAACCTTGGGCTATGTAACAGAGGACCACCAATTTTCCCAAGCTTCCTTGGTAGTCTGTCCCCCCCAGATAATAGGCAGGTGAGAGTGGGTAAGGGTGGAGGTCCAAAGGTCAATAGTGACTGGACAAAAGAGAAATAGATGATCCAGGGATTCAGAGTTGTCCTTACAGAAACAACACCAATAAGGGCAATATAGTCCTCTTCTAGCCAAGTTATCACCTATTGACACCTTGTTTTTCAGTATAGACCACAAAAGTAGTCTAGTATGGGGAGGTGCTTTAAGCTTCCATATGTATTTCCACCATGTTTTGATGTGCTATGTTTTGTGTTTATTAGCCAGTAGTAGGTACCCCTCTTTTGGGGAGTACCAACCATTTTTGGCAATGGCCCATATGACCTCATCATCCCCTTCTCTAAGACGAACGTGTGATTCTTGTAGAGTAGAAGTGTAAGTGCGCCAAGATTGGTGCCATTGATGAGGGAGGAGTAAGCTGCAAGCTGTCTTCCAAGCTTGATGAAGGAAGGTCGATCACTCTGAATCCGCTGCCTAAATTAAGTGGGTGATTCATTTCTCGTTGAGGTTCTAGAGTAAGTCCAGAGGAAGCTAGTGTGCATTTATGCATCCTATCCAAGGGTCTCAACCAATTTGGACAGATGCCCCATCAGATATTCTCCAGGTTAGACCATCCCGTATAAGGGGCATCGAGTTCAGAACCGCTTTCCAGATATTTGAGATCCCCAATTTGTTCTAGCTAGGTAGCCTCAGCCAATTCAATGGCCTGAGGGGAGCAATACATTTAGCTACAACATTTTTGGTCCAGATACTGGTGGAGGTAATTAGATGCCACCCTAACTTGGCCACTAGTGCAGAGGAAAAATCCTCCAAATTTTTTATGTCCCACCCCCCCATTTCTTGGGTATAGATAGAAGGCCCCATCTAGCCCATGCAAATATTCTCTCAGATTGATTGCCTTTCTAAAGGAATTTGTTAAAAAGGTTCTAAATTCGGTTGAGTATGCCTCTGGGAATCCATGCAAGGGACATCCAATAAACCGAGGTGGCCTCTAGTACCAATTTGATGAGCACCAGACGACCAACTTTGGAAATATGTTTGTGATACCAAATATTGAGTCTTTTCTCAAGCTTGGTGATTAGCCATATCTAGTCCGCAATCTTATATGCAAGTGGTTTCAATCTGTATCCCAGATATCTAAGGCCTCCATCTATCTAGTTCAGAGAGAAGGGAAACCTTTGAATAGAAAAGTTTATTTCATAGGGGGAACATTCTGATACAGTTATTGTGGATTTAGAGTTGTTGATGGTCATGCTTGTAGCCATTTTGAAAATATTGATGGTGTTCTGAATGGTAGTGAGGTCACCGATTCCTCCATTAAGAAACATAAGAACATCATCCACAAAGAGGAGGTGAGTTATAGTACAATCCTCCGATAATATGATTCCAGAGAGTCTACCTCTATGATGCATGTCCTTAATCAATCTGCTTAGGCCTTCCATAACTAGGAGAAAGAGTAGAGGGGATAGAGGGAACCCTTGTCTGAGGCCCCTTTCAGAACCAAAGAAGGGTGAGGCAGCCCCATTGATTAGAACACTATAGGAAATATTGGTGATGCAACACATGATCCATTTAATAAATCCTACCAGAAAGCCTAAATGGGTAAGAAGCATTTTGAGGTATAGCCAGCTTACCCTATCAAAAACTTTGGAGAGATCAGCTTTGAGGATCATACCTTTGATCTTTTTAGATTGTATGGAGTGCAACACCTCCCGAGCTGAACTGATGGCTTCATGAATCTGTCTGTCCTTTAGAAAAGAAAATTGCTCCGGGGATATGTGGGCGGATAGGATGGGGCAGATGCGATTGGCTATGAGTTTAGAAATAATTTTATATAGGCAGTTGCAGAGGGAGATGGGAAAGAAGTCATTATAGGATGAAGGATTGTTAGATTTGGGAATGAGTGTTATGAAAGTGGTGTTTATGGCCCTGTGCATGCGCCCAGATTTCCTGCATTCCTCAATGGCTTGAGTAGATCATTCCCTAGAACCTCAAAAAAAGCCAGGTAGAATTCAACTGACCATCCATTTGGGCTAGGGCTCTTATCCTTTTTGAACTATTTTATAGTAGCCTTAAGTTCCCCCATTATAACTTTTCTATTAAGCTACTCTGCTTCCTCAATATCAATGAACCGAGGGAACAATTGCGCTACTATGATGACCTTATCTAGGGTAGCATTAGGGGGGTCCTGATAGACCTGCTTAAAGTGTGATGTAGCCATTGAGGCTCGATGGGAGAAGGTATCTACCTCTTCTCCTTGCTCATTTGTCAATTTTGGTATTTATAGCCTTCCTTCCATTAGAAAACTTATGATAAAATTTGGTATTATCATCCCCTTCTCTCATCCATATAGCTCGACTTCTCAGCCTCCAAGTTTCCTCTTTATCCTTGAGAATTTTCCCTCTTAAGGCTGTTAATTCAGCGAGCTTGTCCCTAAGCTCAGGTGTAGGGAAGGTGCCTCCAGTATTATCCTCAGGGTTGGCTATCTCCAGTTCAATTTCATTCTCCCAATGCTCATCTTCGCATCTCTTGTTGTGAGCCCAAATCTTGGATAACTTCTTTAATTCCTTCAGATTGGCCATGAATCCCTCAATGATGTGCCCATTTCTGGCCGGTGGGTGGGCCTTCCAATAGTCTATCACCAGGATGGTGTAGGAGATGTCTTTCAACCATGATGAGTTAAATTTGGAGGGAGCTCTAAGTTTGTTTATATTGCCACAGATTTCAAGGTGGATAGGCATATGGTCTGAGAGTCTTCCGGATCCCACCCATTGGCAATATGTGTACCCCTACTCCAAAAGATGTTCCTTGATGAGGAATCGGTCTAGTCTCCTTGTAAGGCTGGCCTCCCCAATTCTTTTGTTCCTCCAAGTGGGGGCTAGTTTAGCCATGGGGATATCAATGAGCTGATGAGAGTCGAGGAGCTACTCAAAAAATACCACTAAGGGGTCTACTTGTGCCTGGTGACCCTAGGATTCCGAGTATCCTAGGGAAAAATTTAGGTCTCCATCTATGATTATATTATCCGGCTAAAAAATGTTGGTTCCCTGTATCCTCTCCCAAAAGTTCTCTCGATGGTGGCAGGGTCCATAAATATTTATCATTCTAATCTTAGATCCTAGCTTAGACGAGTATATGTCAACCCCTATGAACCCTATGCCCCCCAAGCTCCCAGAAGTTTGATAGAGCGAGGGTTGTATCCTAGGGCTATGCCACCTGATTGTCCATTAACATCCATGGCATGGAATTGCCAACTTGAGAGCATAGATTCCAATAGAGAAGATATGATAGCTACTACACCCAAGGTTTCCTGTATCCTCTCCCAAAGGTTCTCTCGATGGTGGCAGGGTCCATAAATATTTATCATTCTAATCTTAGATCCTAGCTCAGACGAGTATATGTCAACCCCTACGAACCCTATGCCCCCCAGGCTCCCAGAAGTTTGATAGAGCGAGGGTTGTATCCTACGGCTATGCCACCTGATTGTCCATTAACATCCATGGCATGGAATTGCCAACTTGAGAGCATAGATTCCAATAGAGAAGATATGATAGCTACTACACCCAAGGTTTCCTGTGAAAGGACCAAATCTCCTGGCTCCTTCTGAATAAGTCTCCTCAGTGCTAGCTTTTAATTGGGACTAGCCATCCCTTTGTAATTGAAGGAGATAACCTTCATGGGGGAAACACCAGTGGAGGGCTCTGTGCTCTAAGGACCCTATCTAGAGAAAGTTGTTCCCAGAGACCACCTCCATTCCTGCCTTCTGTTTTTCTTTAGACATTGAGGAAGGTCTACCTCGGGTGGGCTTTGGGGAAGTGGAGGAAGGAGTAATGCTCAAGCTGATGGCATCTAACATAGATGCACAGGAGTGAGAACAGAGATGGTATCAGTGGGGCTCGGGGTCAGTCCCAGGGATGGGGATTTCATGTGTCATAGGATTGGATGGCGGTGTAGCTAGAGGAGGAACTGGTCAGAGGAGGTGAAGGTGGCCAAAGGGGTGTAGTCCCATGCTTCTCCAGCGTCATTGAGTCAGGACTGGGTCCTTCCGGTTCAGAGTCGTTCAATTCGGCCTCATCTGATTGTGCCTTCTGCGATTGTGCTCCCCCTATAGATGTGGTTTTCCCTCTGATACCTAATTTGATTTTTGCGAGGAGAGGGAAATCCTTATAGAGGTGGCCAACTTTATGGCAACATCTGCAATGAAAGGGGACCCCTTCATAGTCTAGTATTTGAGTCCGATTATAATTCCTCCAATGAAGCGTAATTTTTTCTTGCAAGCCTCCTCTAATGTCAAGGTACACCAACAGTATTTCATAGGCCATAACTCCCGTGGAGAGATAGGATCTGTCATAATCTAGGTAAGTACTCAGAGTATTACCAATTCTTCTAAAAATTTCCTCGGTCCAGAAGTGGAGGGGCGGTCCAGGAAGTCGAACCCAGATCGGCCCTGCACCAAGTTGCTCTCTATCTGGTTAAAACAGCGGACTCCATCTCATAAGCATGACTGGGGCTTGTTTGATGTGCCAGAAGGATGATAGAACCCAGTCTGTGTGTTCGGCTCATGTGAATCTAAGAGAAAACTAGCCACGAACAAAGGTTTGAACAATAGGTAGATCTTCCAAGTGATGGCCCCATATTTCAGCTACGCATTGTTTCAGTCTAGCTGCGTTGTAGTTCCTTCCTCTGACTATGCCTACCAGGACCATTGCTACCATATCCATGGTGTCTTGCCACTGGAAATCTTCTTCCTTGTCAATGAATACACCCTGTGTCCTAGGCTTCACTCACCTTTGCTTCTTTCCCCAAGTCGACTCCATGGCCTCAGCTTCTTCAGGGTATTCTTCAGAACAAGGGTTTGGAAGGTTAGGGTTTGGGTTAGAGCTAGCGTTTGGAGGCAACTATTCAGATTCAGGTGGGTAGGTGTCCGAGAGGGGGGGACGATGGTGTCGCTGCCAGACGGCTGAGCTGGCTCCAAGGGTGGGAAGGAGTGGGAAGTGAGGGCTTCACTAAGCGAAGATCGTGGAGGGTAGTGGGAAGCCGCAGATGGGTGGAGGGAGGATAAGCCGGAGGGTCCAGCCGCTTGAGCAGAGGCAGAAGGGCAGGGGCCGGAATGATGGGAGAATGGCATCAGGGAAGGTCAGAGGTATCTCTGGTAGTTCGATCATAGAGCTGGGTTGTCCTGATAGTGATGGAAATGGGGAAATAACCTCAGAGAGATCCCTGCTGAACGAAAAATATTCTTTGTTGTGTGTCGGTCTGTGGAAGATGGAGAGGCCCTTGAGGGGGTCCTCTGAATAGTCTATAAGGTTACCTTCCATGTTTCTCCAGGGTTTATGCCAGTTGTCGTCATAAAACAGTGTAACCGACGTAGGATGATACCAAACCCTACAAACGGCCAACCACATACACTAGCTCAAGTCACCGATAGGGGGGGTAAGTAGGATGAGGAGAATAACAGGGTTCATGGCAGGTTATGGGCAGACTGCGACGGAAAATGGACCAAGTCTACGACCAGGTCCCAGGTGTACAACAAGATGGCCTACCCCATTCAGGCCATGGTCGCATCAGCCCTGTTTGCGTCCTCCTTGCCCCATCCGAGGCCTTTTATATTTGAATTGCACCATTTCCTTCCGGGGAATGACCTCCCAAGCTAGTGTTACATCATACCAGGCTCAAATTTCAGCGCCCTTTCGAAACCTTCCGAGGTTATTCTTTCTAGGATGATGTGTCATGTGGAACCTCCGATGTCCAATTAACAATGCTTTCTGATGCTCTTTCATGCTGCCTCTTCTTGGGCTTGTGTCATCATGGGAGGTACCCATTACACATTGCATTGAACCCTCTAGGGAAATATTGTTGGGATGAGTTGTAAAGTGGGTACCTTGAGCTGATATTCCTTCTTCTTGCAATCTTCTCTACTTTTCCATTGCATTACCCGTGATATGGATACGACACAATTGACAATCACCTATGAAATCCTCCTTGGACCAATAACATAATCTGATTATCAACAACATATCAATACATGACATCAATGATCACCTCCTTGATAACATAAGCTAAAAATATCCCATCATCTTCTTTTCCTTTTCCTTCATCTTCATCAACTTTCACCTTTTCCATCAATGAAAACATCATCAATGCTTTACCTTTTCCACAACCGACAACATATTTTAAACACCCATAGGGAAATATTATTCCTTAATAACATCCCTAAAAGAGTCCCAAGTGGGTGTGAGTGTAAAAAATGCAGATTCCTCTATGTCTCTTTTCTCGCGGTAAGTATCCCACCAATCCTTGACATGGGGAGTAGCCTCAACGAGTGAAAAGGTAATATTTTATCTATCAGAAAAATTATGGAATGAAAATACCCTTCTAGCAGATTTAATCATTTGTCTAGAGCATTTTCATATATTTGGACTTCAAATATAGGAATATCAAAATTAACTTGTACCTTGAAGATAGAAACACCTCCAAAGTGGCCACTTGATGAAGATGTGTTACCTATTGGCATCCATTGAAGGATTTTGGAAAAATTATCCATAATCTCATTCCTTTGTCTTGTGAGGGCTTCCTTGAGCAATAGCTTAATATGATCTCCTACTCCCTTGTACTTCTTTTCTTTCACCACAAGAGGTCATCAAGGTTGGTGAGGATGGTCTTGTAAGGGCTCAAGCAATTCAAGTCCTAACTCCTTATACATTGACCTCATTGGGAACATGCATAGAAAAATAAATAAAGAGTGGGGCACTATCATACCACTGATCCAGATTTGTGAAGGGAATGAAATGAAATAAAAATTCATAACCAAAACACAAAGATACATTGAAACTTGACTTCTATTAATAAATGGAAAAATGTTGAAACTGTAAATTTACATAATGAGAATAAACTAACTCAAATGGTGGTAGCTTATCTTTGAGAAGAGATCTGCTGGTTACACACCTTCACTGGAGTAAATTAAATTGAGTTCAAGAGGCCCTTTTTAACATCAAAAGCAATGATGAAACCCTAAACATCCAAAAACTTAATCCTATGAGTCGAAACACCAAAATTCTTATGGGCCCCATTGGGTAGTTGGTACATCAACTTCTTGAGGTCATAAATTTTGCATACAGTATTCATTTTGCATGCTCTATGTTCCATTGGAAAGGTATAGACACATTTTGGGCTCACCTAGGCTCAGTTGATGGCTACAACCTAGGTCCCTTTCGTGTCAAAAAAACATCATTTAAGGCATAAAAAAGGCCACATAAGTTTAGGACTTTAAAAACTGTAGAGAGACTACCAAGATGGAGAATTGTGCTTTGAGCTAGTGGAGTAGGTGGATGGTCACCGATATCCACTTAGGTCAATTCACAAACAAATATAAAATTATTCTAATTTCTTTATTATTCAATGAAATTAAATACATAAAAAAAGAAAATACAAGAAAATTTTGAAGGGAAGAAATGTGTTTCTAGTACAATAAGAAACAATTACACCAATATATCATTACCGTGTGCAATGTTATGGATCCAAATCCATAATAAATGACACCCTTTCCACTTAAATATCTTTGTAGTCCAATTCTCTTTTAACTCTCCAAGATCCTCTTCCTTTCATTCTTCCCTAAGCAATTTGGGAAATTAGAAGAAAAGTTGCAAATTGGGAAATTGTTTTAAATGATCCTAATCCTTTCACACTTTTAAGGGAAACCCAAGCCCAATATCTGAAAGGCCATAATATCATAATTTTGACCCTGCATTTTCCGAAAAAAGGATTCCATAATCAAGTGTAAAGTTGGGCCTCTTATAGGACTAGGGTTTCTCCTTAGGTATCTTAAATGGAGAATACACCTTCTAGAACCATCACGGAATATCCATGCTTTTGCCACATAATTTGTAATTAAATTGGGCTCTATCAAAGATAGTGTGTGGCTTGATCATTTTTTACCATATAAAATCAATCATGCGGGTATTAAACCTCTTTGACCGTGGTTGCATGAGGAAAGCACATGGGCCCTTTAAACCAAGTAAAACTTATATTCAATCAAATTTATTAGATATTTCCATCAATTTTATATTGTGTAGACCACCTAGAAATGCTTTATAAGATAACATTATTTTATGCAAAATTTTGGTGCTATCACTAGACTTCAAAGTAATGAAAAAAGTGATTATTTGGGGAAAACATATGAAAACAATATAAAATTCATGAAAACCAAATTCAAATGGAATTTGTACCAACACGTGATAGTATAAGGTATCTTGGTGGTGTAGTGACCAATGGGTAATGTTATAATACAAGTGAATAAAAGGTTTATTTTAAGATGTTGGATTGCAATTCAACCTTGTTAACTAGTAAATGAAAATGTTTCGATAAAAAAAACCACGTTTGTAAAATCCCATGAAGAAAGTGAAACTTCATCAAAGAATAAACAACTCGCAAATGGAGGAAATAAAGAGAAGGAAACACAATTTAACTCTAAAAGTAAACGGTAACAACTAAGGAGTTTGTGTGAAGGGGAATCCAACCAACAAAGAAAAGAGAGAAGGTGATAGTACATCATCTCCTTAATGTTGAACAAGTTCTAAAATGGAGAACAATGAGGTGACCCACTTATTTTCCCAAGAAACATTCCTTCCAAAATAGGTTCCACCTAATGAGCCCCCACCAACATTAGCCATGTTGGATGTTGTAAAGTGATGCGAAGAGGTTAAAAACCATTAAATAGTGTAGTTTCACCACTAAGTCTAAGAAAATGGCTAAGGTTGTCCAAAGAAATGATGCCACACTTTTTCACAAAATTCTCTAAATTCTTAAAGGTGTTAAAATTAAGTAATGAAATATATACACCACACACTTATGACATGCTATTAAGCTTCATGTAAACTTTTTGTAATGGTACCTTAGAAATGTACATCCACCAAAAGTGATGAAAGCCAATGGTGAAAGGATACACAATTGAAGGTAAGAAAGTCATTTGAACAAAAATAAGTATGATAAAGGTGATCAAATCTAATGGGTGATCATGGGAAACTATTTCCTACCAAAGGACACCTTGCCTTGAGGCCATAAGAGAGTTACCCCAAGCAAAAACTCAAAGATAATCCACGAAGGTTATTAATTCACATTTATATATTTCAGGAGCCTTGAGATACCAAACCCTTATAAATTGTCAACAATTAAATTATGGTAGTTAAATAATCAAATTAACAACTGCATGTGGTGTTTTTTAATTATTTTTTGGCTTTTGCAATATGAAAAGGTCAAAAATACTAATTTTTTTGGAAAAAAGAGTGAGGGGTAAAAGAATTTTGATCTTTAATTTTGTGGTAGTAGTTTTTAGTCATGTTACCCTTAAACAAGGAACCAAGTTTTGAGTCTTATCCTTCACAAGTTGGGTCCTAGTGTTTCCTTAGAAGTTGGACCTTGATATTTGATTTTTCACTCTTTTGATTGGTTATTATTCCAATCATTACAGAGGATATTTCGATCTATCACGCATTACATTTTTTATTATTGTTCCTATTTACATCAAATTTTGGCCAATTCAACATTTTGTCATGCATACATTCAAGGGTCGTCTTTAGCTTGTGTCATCCATTCCTTAGAATCCTTAACCATCCATGCCATCCTTTCCCATTGTTAAGTTGTCCTCAGTTGGATCAATATCAATGTCTTTTTCCTGTGGCAATGTCGAAGGTCCTCATTGACTTGTCACTAAAAGATCATATATTATTGAATACAACATATCACTTTAAGAGATTGACTTAGAGTCCATAGCACTTTAATTTTTTTTTTATCACTAGTAGGTTACCTTGTACTTAGTAGATGAAATTTATCATTGATTGAATGGTTTCCCATGTGTCTGATGGAAAGAAATTTATTCACATATTAGGATTCATGACATACCTTGGTTTTCATTTCCATCATTGGTGGAATTCCTCACCATTTTCAATATATTTCATTATCAATTTTTTCTCAAAGGATATCTTCCATGTGTTATTTCATTTGGTACATGTGAGATATGTACTTGATGGTGGGTTCTTATATCCTTTTCCCAAGATATTCAAATAATGTTCATCATGTTCACTCGTGTTAGGTGAAGGAGGATGCCTCAATTCCCTCTATTAGATCCCTTCCCATCAAAACTGACTCATTTTCTCTAGGAACATTATTTAAATATGTAGTAGTGCCTTAGGGATTGCAGTCATCAGTGGAAGGTTTCCTTACTATCGACAGTGGGAATGCACCGATGTCCACTGGTCAATAGATTCCACAAGTGTTTAATAAAAGCACATTTATTCACACTTACTAAAATGTAATAGGTACCTAAATGCATGTTATCATTATTAGTGGGTAGTCTCAATTTTGTTAATATCAATTATCAATAATCAAATGGTTTCTTCATGTTTGATGTTATCTCATTCATTCAAATAATGTAGCTTCATATCATAGGTAGATTTGGAGTGAAGGCATTTTATCATACTATCATCTCCTTTTTATGTTACTTCTCAAGTTGTGCAAGACAATACCAATTACCCATATACATTGGTAATTTTGGAGAATACATTTTCTCAACTCATTGTTCTATTTATTCTCCTAATGTACACTAAGACATATATCCACTTTGTATTTTCTTATGGCTATGATCTATTTTACATGGATCCACCATGTATATTATTTATGACCATGGTTTTTTCATTCTATATACTTTGTGGATTTTTATTGTACTTGATTTGGTGGCCATTATTTTTCACAACTAAGCATGGGTGTTTTCACCTCAAGAAGAGGGTCATCTGATACATTGGTTTTTACTACAGGTACTTTCCTAATCCAAACACTTGGTCATACTCATCATAAATTTTCTCTATGATTTTGTAACATAGTTTACCCATCAAGTCCCCTTCTAACCTCATAAATTAGGGAGCATTTATTATAGCATTTATGTCCACCATTATGCCCTTATGCTTAATTTTCCACTATACTCGTCATTTGTTTTCATTTCCCATGCTATATCCTACTTAAAGAACCTCCTTTATAATCCACACAATATTTTCCCTCAAAAAAGAAGTTCGTACATGCCCTTTTTACTCACAAAATTTGTGTGCACCTTAAAAAGTTGATTAAAAAAAGCATAAAATCTTGGAAAAGAACATGTTGCTGAGTGGATATTTCAAACTATGTACACTTTTATGCCCCTAAAACCTATTCTAGACTACAAAATGTTATAAAAAGGGATCTACTATGGAAGGAAAGGCTAAGCATTAGTATAGTAGTAGAGCTATCACATTGGTATCCTCATGCTAAAGCATTCAAAGGTGTTTGTTTCCTTGGATATTTATGACCCTTTACCCTAAAAAAAACCTTATTTTTCAAGTCATACCTCTTTTGCATGCATGTGATCCTAAGATACCCTAGTTCACCTCCTATTTTTTCACAGAGAAGAGTTGTAAACTAGAGGTAGTCCTAAGTGGACTAGGGATGACAGAACAAGGATTATGGTCATGGAAGGTGTTGACAACAAGACAACATGTTAAATATTGTATATTGTTGTTTTCATCAATAAAAGGTATTGTCTCTCTTCTTTCCCTCCACACAACACAGTGTTCTTCTTTAATATTTATTAGGGTCCTACCTTAACCATCCTATTTAGGTGCTCTTTTAGATTATGATGCCACCTTGATTGAATAAGGCCCACTAAATAGTTAGTTAACAATTATTCATTGTAAAAATGATACTCTTTGTTAATAAGAATCAACTTATTTAGTAGGATATCATTATAAGTGGGAATATAGTTAAAATTCCCTCTCAATAGATATATATTGAGTAGAGGTTATGTAATATTTTGTATATAATTGTGATTCCATTTTGAGCATTGAGTTTGGAGGTTTCCACTTGAAGAGGAAAGTGAACACAGGTCTCGTTTTTTATTATCAAAGAGATATTTATTAGGGTTTATCTCTCTTTACTTTTATATTCATGGGTTTTACCCTACATTTGTGTGATCTCTACAAAGTTTTTGAGTTAATTACATTACACATGGTATCATAGCTCTTTATTGAGTATAAAGTAGGAAATGTTTTGGCACAAAGTCGAAGAATTTTCTTTCTTTGTTGGTTTTTGATGGAATAAATAGTATGGTAATATTGAGGTTGATTTCTAAACATTTTTTTGTAGAATTGGAAGAATCCAAATTGATTTTGTCTCTAAAAATTACTTAATAATAATTAAAAAAACGTCCAAAATAATGTCTAGGAAGTGGAGATATCATTGAGTTTAGGGGTTTTTCTGGGATTTCATAGATTGGATATATCTTGATAGAGTGCACATATTTTAGTCAAACCATTTTCAATACATACAAATACAATATGGCATTTCATAATTTGTATCATAATAGCCAACCTAAGAAATATAGCAGAAGTTGTGATCATTTTAAATTTTCACCATAAAAACCTACCTTGTAATGGTTATTTTATAGTGATTTTAAGATCTTTTTCTTGGGTTAGAAAGCTCATTTTTATATATTCTATTAGAGACATGGTAAAACATCTTTAAATAACATATTGATATATTTTAAGTGGGTAAAATTGTGGTAGGGGAAGAATAAATGTAGGAAATACAAGTGGGACTACCATGTTGGAAACCCTTATAACACTTATTGGTACCCTCTCAAGTGGTACAACATAAAATAGGACTTGTATTTGGAATACCACTTCCTTGTACCTTTGGGTATATAGGAATTCACCTAGGTATACTTGAAACCAACTTTAGATGAGATAATTGGTTGTCTTGTTGTTATAGTACACCAAGAACAATGCTCGAGGAGACCACTCTCTAGTACCTAGGTAGATGAGTAGTACTAATAAGGACATAATTGAGCCTACTAAGTTATTTCCCTATGATATCGAGCTAGGTATTACCATGGGACCTCACACATTTAACATAGAGCTATAGCACTTGACACTCCCTTGTATTCATGAGACGATAAATTTTTCTAGTAAGCTCACCCATGAAGGATGATACCAGTAAAGAGCCTCATACTTCCCTGGACAACATGAACACCTACTATGATATAGGAAAGTAGGAGTCCATGGAAGGTAATCTTAATATACTTCAGCATAACATAAATGGGTTGAAAGAAAGAATTGATAAAGCACTAGATTAATAAGTTGGATAAGGAGCTATATGAGAAGTTGCAGCAACATAATTAATAGGACCTTGCAAACATAGAAAAAATATTCAATGATAGGTTTATGAATATGCAAACTTAGGGTATACTAGAATAACACAACTAGATTGCACAAAACATTGATATACACTAGGAAGAGGATTTTAACTTAAGACTATGTCACCACCCACAACCCTCTTTAGGTCTTCAAAATAATAAACCAATGGGGATAACATATGACATCATTCTCCTAAGGTGGAATTAATAATTTTGATGGTTCTAACCCATCAAAATGAGTCACCTAGATGGAGAATTACTTCACCATCTAGGGAATTATTGGATACATGATGAAACTCAAAGTGAGCATCATATGTTTAGACCCAAAACAATGGTAGTGATGGGAATGGCATAAAAATGCCTATTCAAGCAAGATCGCATGGAGTCACCTTGTTAAATATATCTATGCACATTTTGACAAAGATACTAATAGTTTGGGGTGACTTACGAAGTTACACCAAATAGGCTTAGTCACCAAATTTAGAGAAACCTTTAAACAATTATCCATTCTGTTAAATAATGAATCCATACAAGTGAGGATCGTTTTATCTAGTGAATATCTATTGATGCATCCCCTGATGATGGACTCACTTGGTAGTCTGAAACGTTGGGTTCACAAAACTCTATAACAGGTTATTCCTCATCTATAAAATTATCCATTCTTACAAAGAACTAAACAAATTCCTTATATAAATAATATTTTATTAGTGGCCTCTTGAAGGAGGATATTTGATCTCATGTCAGAATGCATCATATTGTTATATGTTTAGAAACAATTGAGATGGCCATAGAAGTTGATATGTTGATCAATACACAAATAACAATATCATCATTCATTCCCGCACTCATCCTCCCAAAGGAAATTCCCCAAACACAACTCCTACACATCCCTTGAAGTAGAAAGATTTTCAAGCTAGAAAAAATGGTAGACTGCCAATGGCATGGACTTTGCTATAATTGTGATGACAAATATGCTCTAGATCATAGGTGTACAGAGCACAAATTATTCCAAATTGATACAACCATGCAAACCCTAACCATAGACATAACTACCAAAGAATCATTGGAGGTACTAGTTGAAAACACTAACCAATCAAACTTAGGAGTATACTTGTAGTGTCCTGTCTAGGGTGCTAGACTAGGCTATATTTATTATCTACCAGGATGCGTAGACTTAGAGGCATGCATCTAAAGTATATAGACATAAAGGATTATTAGCTAAGTGTTTATGATGGTAGGTCACAGGACTTCTTTACGGAAGATTGAGATATGTTACCTATCACCCAAACACTTAGGTCACTCAGTTAATCTACCTAATTACAGCACTGTCATTCAATTCATCTACCAAATTAAAATGTTGTGTATCACTGCAAACCAAGATTTCAATCTCCTTACAGAGACACTATGCATAAAACCCTTGTTCAGCAAATACTCAGCAATCATTAACATTCATGCAAGATAAAAATATACAGAAACCGTAAGCAACAGAGTTCGTGACATTGCTTTAAAAGACAACAAGGGATCGAATCCCTTACAGGATACGATTCACGATCTCAGTGATGATATGTTCAAGCATGATCATAAACATAAACCATATGCATTCTATTGAAATCGACAACCAATTCTAATCATTGTGCATATCATTTAATACCCTAAGTTGCAAATGAAAAGAAAATAACAGTATACCAAGTTAACCCAGGGCCCGTCCGTGTTCCAGAGGTATACCGGACTATGATCAAACAATTATCAAATCAACGCAAGAAGATCGTGACTGCAACTATGTCCTTGATATTAAATTCAAACTTTGTTTTCAAACGAAACAACAATAATCCACTACTAACTCAGAACTGTGTTTACATACGGTCTTACAACCCTTGCATTTCGAAAACGAATGTACATTCATGATGTGGCTGTTGCCGCTTTTACCATGTCGTGATTTTTTAAATGTTTCTATCCTAAACTGATTTCAAAAAGGAACAAAACTAAATCAATTTAGAATTCTTGTTGTTGCTACCTTTGTCGCCAACATGCTATACTTTGACCTTCGTTGACCGCGCATGTAGGAGGGTTGATTCTGCTGTAGGATAGGTATTCGTCCATGCTTGGACATTCTGCTTTTCATCCCTACCCTTCGCTCTATCCTAGCTGTCATGCCACATGTCAAACAATGAACCAATTACAGGATGTTGGAACTTCTTGTAGCCATTTTACCAAAAATTCCTAATTCGTTAACATAAAACTCCTAAATCAATTTCAATGCATTTTAATAACTATAGGACTATTAACTAATCAATTTTCAAGGGATCTGAGAGATATATGATGGAAAGAGGTAGGCAAATGATATGTTTTAGGAGGAAAAAGGAGGTCATGGAATGGTACCCACATCTCTCCCCGACTTAATGAATTAGCATGTCCTCATGCTAACCCTGAAGTGCTTCCCTTGAACTCTGTCCCTGCCTGTACCTCTGCTGCCTTTAGCAATGTGTCCACATTCTTTTTCACCTGGGCATCTTTCTAACCATGGAGCTCCTGCTTTAATATTTTGTATTTTTCTTTGAGGGTCTTCTTCTGATTATACCACTTAGTGGCCCAATTACAAATATCCGTTTGCTCAGCCTCTAGTTCATTGAGTCACTCCCTTAACTTTTCATTCTTCTTTTGAGTCTCTTTAATCTGCACTCGGAGCATTTCATTTTCTTTCTTGATAACTTTTTCCAGCATATTAGCCTCCATGAGTTCTTCCTTTAATTTCTCGATTTGTTTCTCCAGTTTCTTTTGTTTATTAATGGGAGGTGGTGAACCTTTTTCTTTCTTTTTATTGCTTTCAACCTCTATATCAGCTCCTGGTCCTGGTAGTGAGTGGCTTTCAACCTCTATATCAGCTCCTGGTCCTGGTGGTGAGTGGTCACTACTCTGAATATCCATTGGTATAGGTGCATTGGATTCAAGATGGTCTTCTTGTAACTGGGTTTTTGGTGCTCTCCTTGTTCTTCTTTAATAAGTGGTGAAAATTTTATCTTGCTTTGCCTTCTTAGCATCTTCTTTTCTCATTTGCCTAGTCCTTATGTTGCTCACAAGTGGAGGCACCTTGCTTGCTTTGGATGCTGGGATCTCTTCATCGATGTCCTTCATGAATCCTGAGTTCTCCTGCGATTCTTCTTTGTCTTCCTCATCTTTAATTTGGTTAGCAGCTAAGAACTCCTTCCACATTTTCCCTCTTCTCTGCAATTCATGCTCAATAAGAATTTTAATTAAGCCAAAGTGATATAGGCTCTTGTCTTCATTTCCCTTCTGCTTTTGGATGGTCTTCGACATCTTAGTTAGGCTTTACAATAGAAAATATGGTAGACTGATAACACATTGCCTTTTCAAGTGTAGCAGTAATTTGATATGGTATAGATAGACAATACTGTAACGGCCTTCGCAGGTTACGAATTTTTGGAGGATATAGACCATCTCATCCCAGGGATGCACCAACCAACTCCTTGGGACGCCTTTCTTCCAGTTAACTGATGAGACTCTGGATCTAGACATAAATTGATTCCACGACTTCTCTTTAAATTGCTTTGTCTTAAAGTACTTCTCCCCTTCTGGGTTGATCCCTATTGACTGGGCTATGGTGTCTTCTGAAACCCTGAATGAGAAGTTACCTATTAGGGCTTTCTCTCCATTGAATGTGAAAGCGAATTGTTTGGTAACCTCTTCATTACTTCCATGAAATTTCTCTAAAAATGGCAACCATTGTATCTCTCTGAGAATTGAAATGCAATCTTCATGATATTGAGAACTGTCGAACATGCTCGGCTCGACCCTATTGGTCATTTTGGCAGAGGGTCGTGCTCTAACTCTTCTCTGTTTATGTTTTGCAATTTCAACAAAGAAATTTCAATTTGTTACCTGGTGGCGTCGCTCCCTTAATATCCAGTATGATGCTCGGTTGACTGTCTTGTGACTTTGGTGGGAGTCGAAACTGAATGGTTATATTTCCCTCTTGTGGCACTCACTGCTTTCAATCCTTACTGTGGAAGTCACGGGAGTTAAACTCTAGCGTGAAATAACTGAGAATGATGGTGAAATAACCAACTGCACTTACTTCATAGCGTATTCATCTTTGGAAACAAAGGAATGGCTGTACCGCTTGTATAGATGCCATCATAGGAGCGCTGGAAGCGTATATGCAATACTGGGGTATGATTTCAGGGAGTCCTCTGAATCATTTAGCTGCGTCAGGTGGTGGAATCATAATTCGGTCGTATGGAATACAGTGAATAGGCCCACTTTAACATCTGTTTCTTTACCTTTATTTTTAAAAACACAATCCACCACGTGTCCTCTTTCTATTGGTACTTGGCCAAATGGAAGATGGTTGTATGGCTGTAGGATGCGTTTGGCATAACAGGGTTGATATGAAAAGGGCAATGGATTTATAGGTATGAAATAGGTTGAAGTATGAAAGATGATAAGAATTAGTGAGATAATGGATGATGGAAAATGTAGTGTCCTTGAAATCGATCATAACAGTCACAGTCATTAAATTTAACATTAAAAATTAATCTAAGAAATTAAATGTTAAGAATAAGGAACATATTACACTTTTGTTGGCTGTTGTTGCATTGGCATGCTGAGTAGGACTAGTCTCTTTTGACTATTCTTTGTTGTTCATAACAGGTCCCCTGAGATAAATTTGAATGCAACAGGTCCCTCTGAAATCTTGAAGATGTTCATGCAGCTCCTTATATGTATACAGGTTCTTTGAGCTTGGGTATTTGATGGAGTCTTGCTGCCCAGCAACTTGTGAATCCTTGTAGAAACTTGATGAAGCTTTGTTGAAGTAACCCTGAAGTAACAGTCTCTTAACAGGTCCCTTTTATGTGTCTTAAACAGGTCCCATTACTGCTAGTGTTGATAGCATGGTCTTCTGGACAGAACAGGTCCCCCTGCATAATGTTTATAACCAGGTCCCTCTGAGATAAAACAATGACAAAATAACTTATTTATTGAAATCTAGAATGCTGAAACAAACTGCTTTAGAAATTTACAGTGAGGAGATGAGATAAGAAATCTTTAAGAATTTACAATGGAGAGATAAAAGAACAAAATGCTGATGCTTCTCTCCCCCACGAAAGTTTTGACTTGTCCTCAAGTCATTATTCAGTTGATAAATCAAACAGTGAACAAAAGAAAGAGAATTCTTACCCGCCAACGAATTGGTTTTCAAGTAAGAATTCAGGGTTAGAGTGTGCCAGAGGCTGGTTTTCACATCTAACCCATTATTTTATTTTTTTATATATGTTTTTTTTAGTTTTTTGTTTAGTTTCTGTTTTGTTTTTTTCTTTTTTTTTCTTTTTTTTGAATTTCAAAATTGAAAGGAAATGAACTAAGGAAGGGATACTGCAGCTGAGGGCTGCAGTATCTCAACCTCTCTTTGTTGAGATACTGTTTGGAGAAAATCTTGCTTGCTGGTGGGCTTAGTGTATAGTTTCAGGCGATGACCATCAACAGTAAAGGAATGACCTTCTCCATCGATAGTTTTGAGCTTGACTGAACCATTATCGTAAGCCTGAACAATTTGGTATGGGCCCATCCAATGGGTGGTAAACTTGGCTTTATGATCTTTGAATTTAGAGTCAAAAATTAAAGCCCAGTAACCTTCCTTGAACTGCTTCTTCTTGATATGTGCATCATGCCACTGCTTCCTTTGTTTTTGCATGAGGATTGTGGTTTCCTTTGCTTGCTGCCTCATTTCATCCAGCTGGTTCAACTGCTGAATTCTTTCTTGTTGTGCTTGGTCCAAGTCAATTTGCAAATCTGCAGCCACTTTAAAAGTATGTATTTGAAACTCAATAGGAAGCATTACCTCTTTGCCATACACCAACTGATATGGTGTAAATCCTGTAGTATCCTTCCACGTAATTCTATAAGCCCAGAGTGCATCTTTGAGCTTCTCTTCCCAATTCTTCCTGTTCATTGCAACAGTTTTAGTAATGATCCCTTCCAAAGTTTTGTTTGTGGATTCCACCTGCCCATTGGCCTGTGGATGGTAAGGTGTGCTTCTCCTATGCTTGATTTGGTATTTGTATGCGATGTCCTTCACTAACTTTGAGGTGAATTGAGTACCTTGATCAGTCACTATCTCCCTTGGTACTCCATACCTTACAAAAATCTCTTCAAAAAGAAAATTTACCATTGTGTGTTCGGTGGCTTTAACCAGTGCTTTTGCTTCAACCCATTTTGTGATGTAATCAGTACATACTAAGATGTACTTCTTACCATTGGAGATTGGGTTAATGGGTCCTATAAAGTCTATAGCCCATTTTTCAAATGGCTCTAGGTGAACTTGGGGCTGAAGGGGCATCTCGTCTGTAGCTGTTGGCCTGCCCATTCTTTGGCAGCTGTCACAACTCTTCACATACTTCTTGGCATCCTTGAAAATGGATGGCCAGTAGTATCCAAGAGTAAGAACTTTGTATGCTGTCCACTTAGCTGTAAAATGCCCACCACACGGTTCATCATGGCAAGATTTGAAAATATCAATTACCTCATCATTTCTTACACATCTTCTAATGATCATATCATAACCAGTGTAAAATAAATCGCCATTAAGCCATGAATATCTAGCACTTTGTTTGACTAGTCTCTTTTTTTCCTTTGCAGTAAAGTGTGGAGGTGTCCTTCCTGTAGACAAATAATTGGCCAAATCAGCATACCAAGGATTTACTATGGAAATTGCAAATAAATTTTCATCTGGAAAAGAATATTCAACCGGAACAACCTCACCTTGATTTTGCAGTCTAAAAAGAAAATCTGCCTCCTGATTCTCTTTACCTGGTCTATCTAACACTGTGATGTTAAATTCCTATAACAATAGTAACCATCTGGTAACTCTACCACTAGTTATTGGTTTATTCATTAAATGTTTAATGGGAGAATGATCAGTATGTACAAAGACTTCATAACTAGTTATGTAATGTCGGAATTTATTCACAGCATAGATGATAGAAAGTGTTTCCTTTTCTGTGACTATGTAGTTTGACTCTGCAGGTGTTAGATTTTTTCTAATGAAATAAATGACATAAGTACAAGATTCCTCTTTTTGGCCTAATGATGCACCCACTGCAGTGTCAGATGCATCTGTAAGGATATGAAATGGTAGGCTCCAATTGGGCCCTCTCAAGACTGGTGCGGTTGATAATTTCTTTTTGAGTAGTTCGAATGCTTGTTGGTAGTTCTCATTCCAATTGAAAAGTACATCTTTTGTTAGAAGTTTAAACAAAGGTAAAGCTATTTTACTAAAATGTTCAATAAACCTTCTGTAATAGCTTGCATACCCAAGGAAACTTCTTACCTCTCTTTGATTCTGTGGAATTGGCAAATCAACAATGATCTGGATCTTTGTTGGGTCAACCTTGATGCCTTGAGAAGAAATATAGTGGCCTAACACTATCCCTTCGTTCAACATCATAAAACACTTCTCATTGTTGAGGGACAGATTAGCTTCAATACATCTTTTCAAAACTCTCTCAAGGTTTTCTAATGCATGCTCAAATGAATTGTCGTATACTGAAAAATCATCCATGTAAACTTCAACACAATCATGAATTAAATCAGCGAAAATAGCTAATACAGCTCTCTGAAATGTGGTTGGAGCATTGCAAAGTCCAAACGGCAAAACATTGTAATCATAAGTGCCCCAAGGACAGGTGAATGTGGTTTTGTCCTGGTCTTCTGAGGCTATCTTGATCTGGTTGTAGCCACTGAAACCATCAAGAAAAGAGAATGATGATTTCCCAGCTAGGGTGTCTAACACTTGGTCAATAAATGGTAGTGGAAAATAATCTTTGAGCGTGGCTTTGTTCAGTTGTCTGTAATCAACACAAATGCGCCACTTACCATTTTTCTTGGGCACTATAACCAATGGGGATACCCACTGACTGTCAGAAATAGGATATATGAAATTAACTCTCAATAGTTTTTGCAACTCTTCTCTGACAATATCTTGGAGCATGGGGTTCATCCTTCTCTGTGGTTGCCTCACTGGTTTGATAGTACTATCCGTGTAAATATGGTGAGTGCATGTGTCAGGGTGAATCCCATGCATATCGATGTAGTCCCAAGCAAAGGCTTTCTGGTATTTTCTCAAGAGTCGGATCAATTTCTCTTGCTGAGATGAGTCTAAATGATTGCCTATGTTCAGAGTTTTCCCTGGACTAATCTCTATGATCTGACTCTGTGTGTTGGTGATGGATTTAACTGGAAAGATGTCGTGAAATGTGGTTTGCAAAGATTGAATGGTGCATGTTTCCTGAAAATTTTGGGCTAAAAGTACATCTGCAGCATGATATTGGTCGTGTCTCAAATTTTCGGAAATATCATGTTGAGAAAGGAATAATTTTACCAAATCATTATTGTTTTGTGCCTGGAAATCATAGATTTGTTCAATGCTAAAAATAGATTGTACTTCTTCTGTATCATTGAATTTATCATCAAGCCACAAATTGTGTGTTACTGCTGGTGATTGTGCCAATGGATAGAGGGTGAGTTGTTTTCTTTCGGTCCCTCTTGAAATGATCATGTTGCCCGATCGACATCCTATGAATGCATCAGCAGTCGCTAACCATGGTCTACCAAGGATGATAGGGTGCCCTCCTAAATTGGATTTGGGTTGAAGAACTAAGAAATCCACTAGATACTTCCAAGAGTCCAGTGAGACAATTATGTCTTCCAAAATCCCTTCAGGAATCACTTTAGACCTATCACCTAGTTCTAGAACAATCGTTGTATGTTGCAAATTTATAAGCTGGAGTGTTCTCATGGTTTCAAGAGTCATGACATTGATTGCGGCCCCAAGATCTATCAAAGTGTTTGGAATTTTTATGTTGTTAATGATGGTGGTCACTTTGGGAATGCCAGGATCAACATACTTTTCCATGGAGATGGTATTGGTCATAAGGCCTGCTAAATGTCCTATAACATGAATGGTTTGAGGATCAATCCTTTTTCTAGCAGGATTCTTGAGGCACATGTCTTTGATGGCTTTAGTGTATATGGGAATGTCTTTTATAGTTTGCAGCAGCGGAATTTTTATGTAGACATTTTTGAGTTCATCTAAGACATCAAACTGTGGTATAGACAGTGGAGGTTTGATTTGGACCAATCGGTCTGGGAAAGGTGGATGAAATGGTTGCATTTGCTTATCTTTGGTATCATCATTTGGTTTTCTTTGATTTGTCATTTTATTTTCATTTTCTGTGTTTTCTTCTCACTTATCTGTTATTGGAGAATCTTTTTGGAGTACCCTACCAGACCTCAAGTTTATATTTTGCAAGGGTAGTGTGGAGTATGAGGTTCCCTCTTCTACATTGTAGGCTGGCCTCTCTGCTCTATTATTTGGATTTGGGACAGTTTGAGCAGGAATTTGAGTGGGTCTGGAAGGTTATGAGTTAGCTGGAAATTGTAGTTGTGGTGGATTTATTGGTGGAGGAGAAGGCAGTGCTTGTTGAGTAGGTTGAGGTTGATAAATAACTTGCTGAGGATACTCCTGATATGGTTGAGAATGTGATGAATACGGCTGATGGTATTGTTGATATGGTTGTGAATATGGTGGGTATGATTGAGGATATGTATGATAATATTGAGAGTATTGTTGAGATGGTCTCCATTGTTGTTGTGGGTGGTTTTGGTGCTGCCATGGCATGGGTACATTCCATGAATTCTATGCATACATTTGATCATTTACAGGAAATTGCAAATTTTGATTTGGAAACATACCTTCAGGTGCTTGCCTTGGTTTCCATGGTCTCTTTGTGCCCATGTAATACATGTTTTCCATCTCTACATTGGCTGCCATATTACAGTTCTACAAAACCTTAACTTTAGGACAGTTAAATATATCATGATGTTCAGTACAGAAAGCACAAACTTGGATGTTTTCTAGTGGGAAATCTTTTAATGCATGTTTCTTCTGGCATTTTGGGTAGAAAATAGCCATTATCTGATCTTCAACTTCTTGTTTCTTTTTAGCTTTTAGAGTGTCAATTTGGTTCCCTAGCGTGCTTAACAGATCTGTTTTAAACTCTTCTAACAGATTCCCTATTTCAGCACTTGTGACACTTGCTGAGGCAGATTTTGTGACTTTGGATGACAGGGTTCTTTTTCCCATTTTAGCTTTGCTCCTTGAATACTTTTCGCATAATTCAGTGATTTCTTCAAAGGGTAAAATAGAAATTTCACCTTTGCCCATCAAGTTAAGGTCATCCATGTATTCCTCTCGGATGCCTTTCAAGAATATTGTGTGGATCAGATCAAGAGGCATAGTTCGGTGTTTGGATTTTTGTAAGTTGTAGACAAACCGTTCTAAGTATTCCTCCAAGGTTTCATCCTCTTGTTGGCTCATTCTAAAGATTTCATCTTTAGAATCTTCGGATCTACAGTAAGGTTGATATTTCGTTAGAAATACTCTTCTCATGCCATCCCAATCAACTATAGCATGCTCACCAAGCCTCATGAACCATCTTAAGGCTGGTGCCTTTAATGTCGCTGGGAAGAGTCTAAGCCTATGGGCATCATCTGTATAGCCATATGTTCGACATACAATGTCAAACTCAAACAAGAATGAGTCTGGATCTTATGAAGTCATACCATAAAATTTTGGTAGCACGGATGGAGGTATGTTCTTCATTTTTATCTCATCATCTTCTTGTGGTTCATGTATAGGAAAAGGAAAAGTTGACTCTTCTTCGTCTCTATGTCCTTGATGTGGTACTGATCCATCTCCTTCCTCAGCCATTCTAATAGGTTTCTCTGTGTCAGGGTCGCTTGTTTTAAAGAGGAGATTAAAGAAAGATTGTTCGGTCACTGTGCTACTTTCTCCTTGTGTGGAAGACCTAGGAAAGTACTTCTTCTGCGATTTATGTGTTAATAAAGTTTTCCTTTCAATGAGAGTAAGTCTCTGTCCTGACTTTTGTTTATCCTCTAATGCTTGTATAATGACCTCCTCAGTTGTTGTTGAATTCCTTAAAGAGTCTGCTCCTGATGATGATGGGTTAGTTTTTGAATGGTGGGGGGTTTTTATGAATCTACCCTGACTGTCTCTAAATCTAGGCATAAATGAACATGATTTCTAACTGTGTTTTTGGTTTATTTTTGTTTATTGAATTTTTTTTTCTTTTTTTCTTTTTTTAAATCCTTTAAGTATGCCTCCCCGGCAATGGCACCAAAATGTAGTGTCCTATCTAGGGTGCTAGAGTAGGCTATATTTATTATCGAACAAGGTGTGTAGACTTAGAGGCATGTGTCTAAAGTATATAGACATAAAGGATTATTAGCTAAGTCTAATCTACCTAGTTACAACACTGTCATTCAATTCATTTATCAAACTAAAACGTTCTGTATCACTGCAAACCAAGATTCAATTCATTTATCAAACTAAAACGCTGTGTATCACTGTAAACCAAGATTTTGATCCCCTTACAGAGACACCATGCATAAAACCCTTGCTCAGCAATTACTCAGCATTCATTAACATTCATACAAGATAAAAATATATGGAAATCGTAAGCATAAGAGTTCATGACATTGCTTTACAAGACAACAAGGGATCGAATCCCTTACGGGATATGGTTCACGATCTCAGTGATGATCTATTCAAGCACGATCATAAACATAAATCATACGCATATCATAAACATAAACCAATTCTAATCACTGCACATATTTAATACCCTAAGCTGTAAATGAAAGAAAACAACCACGTTAACGCAGGGCCCGTCCACGTTCCAGAGGTATACTAGATTGTTATCACGCAATTATCAAATCAACGCAAGAGATAGTGACTGCAACGATGTCCTTGATATTAAATTCAAAACTCTGTTTTCCAAAACGAAACAACGATGATAATAAAACAACTAACTCAGAACTGTGTTTACATACGGTCTTACAACACTTACATTTTGAAAACGAATGTACATTCATGATGTGGCTGTTGCCGCTTTGACCATGTCGTAATTTTTGAAAATGTTTCTATCCTAAACTGATTTCAAAAAGGAAACAAAACTAAATCAATTTAGAATGCGTGCTGTTGCTGCCTTTGTCGCTAACATGCCATAGTTTAACCTTCGTTGACCGCGCATGTAGGAGGGTCGATTCTGCTGTGGGATAGGTATTCGTCCATGCTTGGACATTCTGATTTTCATCCCTACCCTTCGCTCTAGCCTAGCTGTCATGCCACATGTCAAACAATAAACCAATTACAGGATGTTGGAACTTCCTGTAGCCGTTTTGCCAAAAATTCCTAATTCGTTAAGGTAAAACTCCTAAATCAATTTCAATGCAATTTAATAACTATAGGACTATTAACTAATCAATTTTCAAGGGATCTGAGAGATATATGATGGAAAAAGGGTAGTCAAATGATATGTTTTAGGAGGAAAAAGGAGGTCATGGAATGGTACCAACAGAAACCACCATACAAAGATTAGAGGATAAACACAAATCAGGCCAAAGACTTACACTTATTGAGAGACAAATCTTATTGGCACACGAATCTCAGAAGAAACATCTTCCTAAATCTTCTGCAAAGAGAGAAAGTAGAAAAATAACTCAACAATCTCTAGAACAACTCTTTGGAATGAGTGATACCGAACAAACAACCAAATCACCAGAAGAATCTATAAAAATGGCTGAGGAAGGAGGAGGATCAGCAAGAAGACCCACTCCTGAACAACAACCCGATCAGGGAGAGGAGGAAGACTCAACCTTTAAATTTCCTATCTATGAACCAGAAGACAACCCTGATGAGGAAATAAAAATTAAAAACATACCTCCTTCTGTGTTACCAAACATTTATGGCATGGCTTCAGAAGACCCAGATTCATTCTTGTTTGAGTTTGACATTATATGTCGAACATATGGTTACACAGATGATGCCCATAGGCTTAGACTCTTCCGACTAACATTAAAGGCATAAGCACTAAGATGGTTCATGGGACTTGGTGAGCATGCAATAACTGATTGGGATGGCATGCGAAGAATATTTCTAAGGAAATACCAACGTTATTGTAGATCAAAGGATTCTAAAGATGATATCTTTAGGATGAATCAACAAGAGGATGAAAGTCTAGAGGAGTACTTGGAACGATTTCCTTACAACTTACAAAAAATCAAAACATCGATCCATGACTCTTGATCTCATTAGAACAATATTTTTGAAGGGCATTCGAGAGGAATACTTAGATGATCTTAATTTCATGGGCAAAGGTGATATCTCCACCTTACCATTCGAAGAAATTGCTAATCTATGTGAAACGTATTCTAGGAGCAAAGCAAAAATTGGAAAAAGAACCATATCATCCAAAGCCACAAAATCTGCTTCAGCTAGTGTCACACGAGCTGAAATAGGAATCTTGTTAGAGGAATTCAAAACAGATCTGTTGAGTACATTAGGGACCCAAGTTGACACTCTTAAAGCTAAGAAAGGACAAGAAGAGGAAGATCAAATGATGGTTATCTTTTGTCTGAAATGCTGGAAGAAGCATGCCTTAAAAGATTGCCGATTAGAAAATATTCAAGTTTGTGCCTTTTGTATTGAAAATCATGATATATTTCATTGCTCTAAAGTTAAGGTTTTGCAGAATTGTATTGTGGTAGCCAATACAGATATGGAGAATGTGTATTTTATGGGCGCAAAGAGACCATGGCAGCCAAGACCTCCACCTCAAGGTATGTTCCCAAACCAGAATTTACAATTTCCTGCACATGATCAGATGTATGCTCAGAATTCATGGAATGTACCCATGCCATGACAGCACCAAAGTTACCCACAACAACAATGGAGACCATCTCAGCAATACTCTCAACCATATCCATCATACCCTTAACCATACCAACCATATTCGTAGCCATATCAACAATACCATTAGCCATATTCGCCATATCCTCAATCATATTAGCAATATCCTCAGCAGCAAGTTGTTTACCCACATCAATCCCAACCCGCTCATAACACATGGTATTCATAACACATGGTGTTGTAGATATTGAGAATCTTGTTGCATGTTGTTTTTTTGAAGTGTATATTTATTTAATTTATATAATAATTTTTTTGGAGTTGTTTTTAGTGTCACTTTTTGGAATTTCCAGTGTATCTGGAAGAAAAAATTGAGCTGAAATCTTGATTTGTATTATTTAAACTCGTTTTTTGACTATATATATGGATTCAGCATCCTCAAAAACCCCTAGCGAACTTCCATTGTGCAGGGGTTACCCATCAAAAATGTGATTTCAATAAATTTCTGCCGGATTTTAAAGAAATTAGACCAGGAAAACTGATTGGAAAAACTTCCAAACAGTTGCACTAAAGACAACTCGATTTTTTTATCATCATTAATAATAATAATAATAATAATTGCAAGAAGAGGTGATGTCCAATCAAATGGAAGAGATATTGTAATTTCGTGTTCTATTATGTTAGCTATATATTTTGATTTTGTAATGTTATTTTAACATTTTGACTAAGTCAAATAAATAAAATGATATAACCAATCTAGATCTATATTTATCGAGTGCCAAAAGAGATAAAATGTCCGCAAACTTTTCCTCAACTTTTACACTGAAAAAATAGCTTTACACTTTTGATCCTCTAGATAGTTCATATTACTTTAAATAAAGTTATAATTTAATTAGTTATGATGATTTTTTTGAATTTTAGCAACCAAAGATGTATGATAAAGTAAGTGTTTTGATGTTTATTATAGATTGATAGCTATGAAACATTTACCAACACTATTTAGATTATATAGTTGTACTAGTTTATCACCTTTTTCTCAAATTTTGCACCAAAAAAGGACTTTTGCCCCTTGAGATATTT
This sequence comes from Pinus taeda, assembly GCA_000404065.3. NCBI lineage: Eukaryota > Viridiplantae > Streptophyta > Pinopsida > Pinales > Pinaceae > Pinus > Pinus taeda. The sequence continues at coordinate 79,463 of APFE030733618.1, forward strand.
GATCCATCTATATGCCTATACTAATTGTTATTTTAAATAAAATTATAATTTAATTAATTATTATGATTTTTTGAATTTTAGTAACTAAAAATATATAATAAAGTGTTTTGATGCTTATCATAAAGTGATGTTTATGGAACATCTAGCAACCATTACTAACTATAATTTTAATTTTTTTTTGGTCAAAATTTAATAAAATGGTTGAAAATATAAATTATAAATTTAACCATAAAATCTATATCATCTTGGGTCTGGAGTACTAGAGGCATGGCATCTAGCAAGATTACTCCCTGCCCCCTTAAAGACCACCAGCGGGTTATTCCAGTTGACGTGATTTTCCTTGAACATTGGTGATGAGTCAGCCTACATTCCCTGATAACAGTTAGAAATAATTCTCCTCGCTGCTAATTTGACAATTAAGTTATGATGAGTTTTCCCACCTACTAATTTAACAATTAAATTATGATAAATTTTCCTACTTAAAAAAATAGGTTAACACTCCTTTTATACCAATTTTTTTCCAAAATTAAATCCAGTTATACTATCTTTATTTTATATTCTAGATGTTTAGTTCTACCGTGGACACTGAAATTTCAGTTTTGTCGTTTCAGACGGTTCATGCATAATATCAGTTAATTAAATTTACAGTGATATAGATTACGTGAATCAGCAATCACAGCGAAGCAAGAGAATCTACGACCTGTTTCTTGTTACTCCACGTTCTGTGTTACTTGTAAATATTCTTCGTGATGTTATCGAGTACCAGCAACAGCTTCGGCACAAAATTGTCATAGATCCACTGTTTAGAAAGATGTGCACGCCATTATAAAATTTAATTATTCAGAACATGGAACCAAAATCATATATACATAGCCACTGATTAAGCATTCAGAACATGGTAAAATCAATCTAGCTTGCCCACTAGATGATTGACTACATGTCTTTAGAACATCTTCGGAACATGGGAAAATCAACCTACCATGTCCACTAGGTGATTGATTACATATCCCAGATAACTATCATGAGATAATCTGTCTGTCAGTGCTACATCTGCCATTGAATTTCCTACTCTTTATTCAACGATTAGGATTAAAGTGATGAAAAACGCTTAAATGACGAGACATTGATGGGGAAGTGATTATTCCTGTTACCCTTTTGTATAATAATTAATAATATTCATGTTTCTTACCTTTTTAATAATTTTTAGATTTTATTACTAAATTAAATATTAATTAGTGGATGAGATTTCTTTATAGAATAAGGGATTTCTTTCTATTTAATTATTAAAGTCTTAGAAGATGTATATAGTTTACTCTCTTCAATTTCATTAGAATATATTAAATATCCTTTCCCTCTTGAACTTTGTAGGAACAATGTTCTTATACAATGAATTTATTAGTGTTGGCGAACTTCTATATCAAGAACTTCCATATCAAGGCCTTTGAACAAGGTTTTGAGATCTTAATTATTGTTTTCATGATTGAGAGTGGTTGTATTTCCCGCTCCAAAGTTACCTCCATAACTCTTGGCCACCTTCGATCAGCCTCCACCATGATTTTAGTCCTAAAACATTATTTATAATCTTTGGATCATGAATACCAAGACCTCCCACCAGTTTGGGAAGAAATAATTTATCCCAATCTACAAGGGCCCATTTTCTTTCCTGCATTTCCCATCCCCGGAGAAAGGATATGTAGATAATCTTGATGGATTTGAGGATTCCTTTAGGCAACACCAACTCAAAGAGAAGATACACCAAAAGGGCATGTAAGACTAATTTTAACAAGACTAATATTTTAGGAAAATTAAGAGATATAAAGATCTACAATGTATTTTTTTGGATTTTTCTGGACAAATTCCCTCGAGTGAATAGTTCAAAGGGATTTTTCTAATAAAGGTGTCCCATATATTTAATAGGGAGAGAACTATGTTGAAAACCCGAGAATATGGTTAGGTTCCAGTACATTGATAACTTAGTATTAAATAAATAAATTTGAGATTTACCTACATTAATGGATGCACCTAAGGCCTCTATGAAGTCCTCTAGGATTTGTTTTAGAGCTCTATCTTCTCTTACTATAGGGACTCCCATTAGAATCATATCATCAACAAACCACTAATGGGAGATGGTAAGATCATCGCCATGGAGTCTTAATCCTTTTATCTTTCCTTCTACCACTACTACCTTTATGGTGTGTCCCAACCCTCTACAACAATAATAAATTTTAATGGTGAGAGAGGGTCACCTTGCTGGATTCCACATGAAGACTTAAATGTTGAGGAAGGAGATACATTTTTCATTGCCAAGAAGAAAGGGATTGTAACCAAATCTCCTACCGATTTAGTCCAACTATTTGAAAAGCCAAAGGTTGTGAAAAAGATGAAGAGATAAGCCTAGCTAAGTTTGTAGAAGGCCTTAGATAGGTCAAACTTAATTAACATTCGTTCATTTTTATAAGTATTTCAATGAATTTAGGACCTCTCGGGATACTTCTATTTTATCCAAGATTTGTTTTCCTCCACACATTGGAATTAGATTTGGTAGGAACGACTTTAGGCAATTTGCAATGACTTTCAAAATAATCTTCTATATCACATGGCATAAGGCTATTAGTTTGAAGTTATCAAGATCCTAGGCCTTATAAAACTTGGTTGCTACTTCTAATATCATGGCATTTAAGGTTGGAAATAAAAAGCATGTACTATGGGATTCCTCCACGAAGTCATGGATTTGTCTACCAACAAAGCGCCAACAAACTTGGAAAAAATTTGTTTTGAACCCACCCATTCTGACACTTTTTTTTTTGGCATGGAAATCATTTCCTCTTGGACTTTGGCATAGGATACCTCTTAGATCAAGGAAGTATTATGACTTTGTTGAACCAATGTTGGGATGTTTTTCATGATGTTTTTAATTAGTCCGCATAAATTTTGATTTGGTTCAAATAAAAGAAATCCATAATATCTAACCAATTCTTGCTCCACCTCTTTTTTATTTGTGAGTTTTCACCTTGATTCATATTTAGGAAAAATACCTTATGATGATGTTTGTGTGTGATCATTGATTTATGAAAAAACTTTTTGCTTCTATCCCCTTCTTGAAGCCACTGGATTCTTAATTTTTTCCTTCATAATATGTTTCCTCCTCTTTCCTTCTATCCTTTATTTTTGTGAGAAAATTTCCTTCTTTTGTAGTTTAATCCTCAATTCCCTCTATAATTATTTTTGTTCATACTCTTACTTTTGTACCTCCAACTCTTCTTTTTCTTGGAAAATATTTCCAAAATCCTCCTTGTTCCATTTTTTTTATATTTGACTTAACAATTTTGAGATTTTGTTGAAACTTGTCCATATTGGAGGGACACTAGGCCTCAATCACTTCCCACCATGCCTTTGCTTCTCAGCGAAGGATGTACCATTAAGCCAAAAACTCTCAAATATGAAAGTGTTGTTTTTAGGAGCATCTTTGGTATCTATTTCTAAATACATTGGCCAGTGATCCAAACTTCTATAAGGAAGATTATATGCTTCTAGGGAGGCATCCACTTATAAGAGAGATTATGAGACTAACAATATATCCAAGCTTGAGGCTATTTGGTTCTTTCCACTACAATGATTGTTCTGTGTGCAAGTGGTAAATAAATCCCTTTATTTCCTCTAGTGATGTTACCATGTTGAAATATCCTCCTACGTCCATAGCTTATCTTGGTGAAGCTCTCATAATGCTATCCAAGTTTCTAAGAAGTCCTTCCTTTTTGTTCACCATATTTTTCCCATAGACTATTGTTATGCATCTCGTTTATTTTAATCCGATGTAGTGGAATATAAAAAATATTATCCTTGGGGTAGCCATCCAATCCATAAAATCCACTTCATTTGGATTCCATAATATATCTAGACCCCCTCATTTCCCTACAGTATCTAGTTATATCGTTTGACATCATCTCTAATAAGGAGAGGCTATTGAGATGACTTTATCACTCAAGACACATTTAGTCTCTTGTAACAACACTATTGGAACTATTGTATGGAGTTCCCTATGGATTATCTCTTTGAGAATCCTTTGTTTTCCTCAGTAGTTAATACCTCGTATATTCCACGAATTTATCTCCATTAGGAAGAATGTTAGGCAGAGGAAAACACCTTCGTTAAGAGATCAATTTGTCTAGAATTGGCAAGTGCATTATTCATCTCTTATATCAAATATTATTTTCTTTTCATTTCTATATTTTTCTCTTCCTTTGCATTCTTGGGATTATCTTTGAAGATTTGTGTTTCGATGTGAAGACTTTATAGGGATGAGCTTTCTCCCTTTAAAGTCACGTTCCTTTAATTTTTTAGTTGTAGATATGTTTGTCTAAATAAGTATTTTTGTTGATTTGGTATCTTTCCTAGGTCGTTACTTGGCCATTCTTCAATGAGGTTTAAGAGCATGATTTCATCCATATCCATGTCCTTCAACTCATCAACCTTCCCTATTCCATGTATGTATGGCATATCAATTTACTCTATTGATGTGTTCTTTGTGTTGCACATATGTTGTCATTGATGTTACCTACAATGTTGTCATTAATGCCAATTGAAATGTTGTCATTAATGTAAAAGAAGGTTCAAAATTTTTGTAGGAGAGGAAACAAAGGGTCAAGTAGACAACTCGAGGCATAATGTGGCAAAGGAATGAGATCGACGATTCTTGTCCATTTCGGGGGGTATTAAGATGCTTGTCAGTTAATCAAGAAAGGGGTTCGAGATGCTTCCAAAGTAGTAAATTGCCAAGACGTTTGGTGGTAGTTTAGCCATATCGGGGGGTGCCTAGCAATTTTTGGAAACCACCTTCAACCCCTTTGATACTCTTCCAAGGAATGAAATAGCGTTGGAAGTCTTTTCATGGCACATTTTCACAGTGATTGATATTGTGTTAGATCAATATCTAAGATCAATTTCAGGATTGTTATGCACTATCAGTTGGTGACCCCTATAGGAGAAATTTTCTCATAGATTTCTCTTTATCCACAACCAACAACCCCTTACAACCACTACATAGCTCAATTTTCCGCCATTCTCCGCCACTCGAGCCAACCAACTTAAGCCAAACATTGTGTGTCCTCGCCCATCTGTTATGGTCGTATGTTTGAAGGTGGGCATTCCAACCCCGAATGTATGACTCTTCATTATGTAATTGGGTGTAAATTTCTTTTCTTGATTACATATGGACATGGATTAGTGGGGGGATTCAGAAAAGAGAATTTTCTTGGACTATACTCTTGTTCTCTTGTCCTAACTTAGGCATTAATACTGTATCCTAGTCCCATGAGATCTCCTTTATGGGCTACCAGCTTTAGGAATGGAACTACATGGGAAACCCTAATTTTGGTTGCATTGTCCCTCCTCCCAACACTATATCTTTCACCCCACATCTAGATCCACATTTTTCCATTACATCCACAAGGCATTAGCCTCCCCCTCCTCTTGTCGACACTTTGGGAGGAGACCGGAACGATGTCCCAGAGATTGACGTAGCTAAAAAGAAAACTAAAATCATAATTTAGTGACTTATAATAGGAAATATAACACAAACCGCAAAATATGGTTGGGACATAAAAACTTAGCATGTGGGAGAAGTAAAGAATGAGCTCCACCCCTATCATTATGGCCATCATCTTGGTTCCTAGGGCCCCTAAGAGTGCCCCCTGCATCATTAAGGAACCGATCATTTTCCTGACCCCTAATGGACAATGAACTGCACTACCTTAAGGGGGTAATCACTACTACATCATATGAATAATGCTATCATCCCTTGGAGCCCCAAGCAAAAAAATGAAGAAAAATCAATAAAAGGAAAAAGGCATGTGAAGAAGGGTGGAAAAGCAAAGGCCTCGATAACTCATGTACCACAATTTCTCCCCCCTACACCCATATACCCATGGTGTGGGATTCCCTCATTATAGCTTCCCTTGTACCATGACATGTGGCTTAGAGCCTTCCTTATTGCTCCACTTTGTTCCATCATCATTTAACATGATGCCTTCCATTTGATGGATGCACCATGGATATCTCACTCCCTTAAAGGTTGAAACCACCTAATATTGTCCTCTATTAACCTCTTTTATCGAGCAAGTTAACACTTGTATATTCTAAATCGAATTTGGGAGGGCATGCCGATATGAAGTGTCCACTTTCACCCCTTATTAGAAATCTTATTTACTCAATTGCACTATTCATTGGCTATGTTGGAAGGTGAGGAGACACATTGGATCTTATACAATATTTCATGTGGGTTCTGATGAGCCTCATCATTGGGTAACTATATGGACCTTAATCCACCTCCTAAATTATTCAAATCAACTCTCCTCATAATTTATTACATATTTTGATTGTATTTTGATTAATGAGATGAGTCAAAATGAGATATTATGCCTAGTGGACTAATACGCATTGATTGCGGGCTTTTGAGAGAAAATCATGCAAATTTTGGCTAATTAAGAGCTGAAACTCGAATGAGACAAGAAGGAGAGATTGTAGGAGGTATATCCTCTTCATTTACTCCTCACTCCTTCGAATATTACTCCATCAATCACACTAGCTCGAAGTACAAGTAGCCATGTCATGGAAATCAAAAGGCAGCCGAGAAAGTGACAGTGAAAGAGCTAGTTTATCTTGACTTTGGGAGCCGAGCCTCCCTAGATTTAAGGAATTCATTGGAGACTTCATTTTTATAAATAAGAATGCCTAGAGCCTCATTAGGATTTGAATTTTTTCTGTAAAAACACTAGTCATATTTGAGTTCAAGACTTGTGGAAGACATGGTTATGTAATTTTTTGTTTTGATAATGAGAATGAGCATTTCCTTGATCCAGCACTGAGTTGATTCAGAGGGATGAATCTCTTGGGTTAGGGACCCACCCTAGCAGCAAAGTATCCTCTTACTGTATTTGTATGCTTAGTCAATTTCATAGATTAATGGTTGAATTGTCTTTAGAATTATTTCATTACAAGTAGTTGTAGATTTGATTAGTTTGCTTCCATTTGTGCTTTACTTCAACAATAGATTAGAAGAGATAAAGGAACACTGTAAAGTTGTTAGCAGGTGGATTTCGCCTCGCTCCTTCCTTCAGGGATCATGGTTTGAAGAAAGAACCCCTATGCAGCCCCAAAAAGATAGAATTATAGTTTCTCATGGAATTTATGGTTTTCCGTACTTAGGCTATCATTTGATCAGTTTGCAAGAATAGGTTTTAGTTATCATTTGTTCTATCTTCAATGTTGCATTAGATCTCATCAAGGTTTCATATTATTTTGCAAGGTTTCCTCATGCATGAAATAGGCAGCTAGCTCATGAAATTCTAGATTCCTTAGTTAATTGAAATCCTTCTTGTTTACATGATTTACAGATAAATGTCAATGGTTGATGCAACGTAGGAGTTTCAGCAATAGATAGATATTTCATGATCAACAACCTCATCCCAACTTCAACCATCCATGGTCATTCATTTCTTTCACTAAAACCCTCACCAATTTCAACATTTCACAAGAATACCTCTCCAAGCTTATTGAGCAAATCCATCCATCTCCCAACTCTAGTTTTGAGTTTTGAAGTAGTCCTAGGAACTCCCTTGCCTCATTCCATCCATCACCTTCCCTAAGCCTTCAATAACCTTCAACATCCCTCCCTTTTATCTTGGTTTTATCATGTAGGAATACAAGGGATTCTGTAGGAATTCAGGACATCCTGTAGAACACATTAGGACATCCTGTAGGTTGACCTGTAGTGGCCTGTTTTGAGGCCGAATTAAGGAAAAAGCCCCTAAGAAGCTAGAAAAGAACCCCCAACTGTCTCCCAATCCTTCTGATCATTCACCATAATCCCTAAGACACCTTCCACATCACCAAAGTAAGTTAGCTTTCACACTTTCACACAAAAAAAGACAAAAAGAAAAACAAAGTCATTTTGTTCATTTACATGCACAACAGTAGAATGTTTGATGTTTTAATTTTCATGCCTAAGACAATAGTATTGCATCCATGTTAACTTAGCATTCTTTTGAAGCAAAACATCTTATCAGTCAGTTAGAAAAATGGTGTGTTTTAGCATTTGATTTCAGTCTTTTTCCTTACTGCAGTAGACAATATTTCCCTTAGTGTAGATTTCTCTTTTCCTCATTGGCAATCAAGCTTCTTTTGAATCAATAGAAGTCTAGTTTGAAAAGCCTTAGTGGTCTATCACCAGCTTAGTAGTGACAAAGAGCGGACCCATCACATTTACTTGTGTATACAACACTGTCACCTCCAAGTTTGTACAAACCCCGGGTTGATAAAGTAAAGTTGGTAGCCTCAGGAGTTACAACATTCTTGTTGCAATACTTGTGCTCATCACTTTTAGGTTTCATTGCCTGGTAGGTGTTTGAGTAATATGTGATTTTTTCTTTCTTTCTTCCATTTCTTATATTTTACATTTTTCTATTAGTTTCATTTTTGCAAAAGTAATTTAGTTTGCTTTTCCATTCTGCATTCTTTGTTTTCTTTTCCATTCTGCAAGTGAGATTTAATTTAAGAAATTAGTTTTCATTCAATCAGCTATTTTCCATTCAGTTTGCAATTTCAATTCTACAATTATTTTCAAAGCTTGAAGAAAAACACAAATCAAACCAAAAACACTTCTTTCATGCCTCGTAGGAATAGGGATAACTTAGGGAAATTTTTACCAAATACCCCCACCGCTTCAAACAACCAACCTTCCCTCTTCTTCAGTGGTTGTGAATTGAAAGAACCCTTAGGTGAACAACCAAAGATATTTGAAGAGCCTATAGGGGGAGAAGAAGAAGAAGCCATTCCAACTGACATAATGGTTGAAAATAGAAATGACAAAGGAAATAGAAAAAGAGTTGAGGGTACCTTTCCCATTAGAGAAACTAATGGGGATACCAAGATGAAGAATATAAACCCCTCTAATATTTCTCATTTCCATGGCCTGACCTCAAAAGATCTAGACACTTTCTTGTTTGAGTTTGTTGTCATATGCACAACCAATGCTTACACCAATGATGGGAATAAGTTGAAACTATTCCCATCCACTCTCAAGGATGCAGCTTTTCGCTGGTTCATCGGTTCACCTGGGGATAAAATCACAACTTGGGCTCTGATGCAGCAAGCCTTCAACAACAAGTATCGAGATGACTTGCAGGTCCAAAGACACTAAAGAAGAAATTTTTATGATGACCTTAGGGCATGATGAATCCCTAGAGGATCATGAAGAAAGATTCTAGATTAGCTATAAAAGGGCCAGGTGCACACTTGATCCTGATTCAATGAAGCTAGTCCTCTTTAGAGGGCTAAGGGAAGATCTTTTGGATACCCTAAACCTGCTAGCAGGAGGGGACATCTACCAACTACCCTTTGAAGATATTAAGGTTGTCTTTAGGAGCCAGTTTAGGGAAGCTAGGAAAAAGGGTAGGGGTAGTCAACCTATGGTAAGTCCATCCTCTTCCAATACATCCATCAAATGTGAAATTGGAAATATGCTAGAAGATTTCAAGAGTGAGATGCTGCAAACCCCTGCACTACAGATGGACACTATGCACATTAATAGAAAGCAGGAGGAGGTAGAGAGAGCCTTAGCCATTTCATGCCCTAGATGCACAAGGAGGCACCCTAGGAATGAATGTCCATTGAATTCTATTTGAGGTCTGCTCGGTCTATGAAGAAAACCACTCCACAGACAAGTGCCCTTCTCTACCTAGACTAAAAGTTGTGTATGAGGGAACTAAAGGGGTGACTGGACAACTATGTTACATAAATCAAAGGAGACATCATGGTTCTCAGCCATACCAGCAGGGCATGCAAGGGTTCCCATGCCTATTACAACCCTATACAGACCACATCCATTCCCTCTTGGGCCCCCTACTCATCTTTATTGGTCTACACCTCCTCCTTGGTCCTTTGCACCTTCGTATCATTCCCAGCCATTCAGCCAGTCATTTCGGCCATATGCTCCACCTCGGCCTTAGTGGAATGCACCGCCCCAGGGGTGGAGGCCCCCATACAATAATGCTCCAGCTTTATTGCCTTCACCACCTACTCAACCATATCTTTTACGCCCTGCTCCAACTAAACAACCCCAGATGCCTGCCCAGCCAAATCCGAACCCAAAGAACAGACAGGAAAAATAAGTATATCGTGGAGAGACATCCTATCCTTCTTATGTTGTGGAGATTCAGGAAATAAACTTGAGATCTAGGAGAGTACTCCTAGACAACAAACCTCTACCTCAACCTAGGGAGAGTGAGGAAGAAAGAGAGGAAAACATTCCTAGAGTAAAACCCCAACCCTTTCTTGAGAGATTAACTCATTCAGTCCAGCCTACCCGAGAAGAGAATGAACTTCTGGGTGAATTAAAAAATCTATGTGTCAAAATTCCACTTCTCCAAGCCCTAAAGGATATACCCATTTACAACAAGTTGATTAAGGAGAAGTGCTTCAAACATCTAGGGAGGGGAAAAAGAGACAACCCCACCATTAATTTCAATAGACAACTATCCGACTTAATGCTGGGGTAGGTCATTTGTCCAAAGTATTTGGACCCTGGAAGCCCTATAGTAAATGTGCACATCAATGGAGCCATTATCGCACACACTTTGATTGATCTTGGGGATTCCATTAATGTGATGACTAAGGACACCATGCTGAAGCTCAATCTCCAAGGTTCATTGAGAAAGACCACAACAGTCTTGCAACTTGTAGACCATTGCACAATGACCCCTAAGGGGATCGTGGAGGATGTGACGGTCTCCATTGGTTCTTGGGAGTACCCTACAAACTTCCTAGTGCTCCAGCCTGAGGCCAAGCTTACTGGTTACGCTATGATCCTTGGGAGGCCCTGGTTAGGCACTGACGATGCCTACATTAGTTGCAAGGCTGGAAATATGACTATAAAAAATGGGCATATGTACAAGTAGTTAGTTCTGCACCCTCTTGCTCAATCATCTCTAGAACATGACTTACCTTTATGGTTGGAAGAGGAGGGAGAAGATGAATTTTATTCGACCCAACTATATACCTTAGAAAGAACCATGGGAGGAGGACAATCAGATGAAGATGATTTGATTGAATACATACTCGAAAGTCTAACTCCCAGCACATTGTCCTTAGAGGAAGTAGTAAAGGAAACCCAGAACAACCATCAGATTGACCTATTCTTATATGATTCAAACCCTACCCGTGTCAAAACCATAGAATTCAGACCTAAGAGAATTTTGAAAATCAACCCATCTCTTTCTATACACCAAGAAGAAAAGTTGTGCAACATGTTGGGCAGCAAATCCCCCCTATAGCATGCTTTTGGGGCTTAAAGCCCCAGTTTTGGTCAATGTAATGTAAAGACTCCGCGAAGTATGGATGCAGAGCATGAAAGTTTAGGATGAGTCATAGGGTTGTCTGCCCCAAGAATCGTAAAATAATGTAAAGTTGGGTCAGCCTACCCATGGTTCGCGGACCATGGGATTGTATAAATAAAGCAAGGCTCTAAGTGTAAAGTTTAGTTTTTTGGCAAGTAAGAAAGGAATAGATAGATGTAAAGGCATGGTTAGAGGATAGAAGTGGAACTGAAGTGTATTGGGTTGTATTAGTAGGAAGAGGTGCTACAGTTGAGTGCACAGAGGCCTAGTAGAGTCCGCAGCTAAGTGCGCAGACCCCTGCAGCTGAGTGCGCAGGGCAGAGTCAGGTCTGTATTGAAATAAATTTGAAAAGGATTATTAATAAAGATAAGTTTGATTCAGTGTATTGTGCATCTATTTCATGGATTTGTGTTTTGATGTTATGCATTAATGGTATCTATTTATTTGTATACGTGCACTTGATAAACATTGGTATGAATGTTTATGTATGAAAATCCTCTAAGTAATTAGTGAACAAAACCTAAGTAAGGAAGACATGGGTAGATAACCCTGGTTGCGTTGTGGCTAGAGTTGCGTGAAGGATGCAAAGGGCTCACTGGTACACATAGCCCAGTAAGCATGAAGGTTGAATCGCGTACCAATCACCACATATCAGACATCCCCAAGGTGTGGAAACTTGGTTCTAGCACCCTACCATACTACTTTGGGTGAGACCTCAGTCTGCGCTCTGCGAACTGTTGCCGAAAGTGCCAATAGTACCGGGATTTGCTTGGCTAAATCACTTCCGAACCTGTGTCAGGCCCCACTAAGCCAACAAATGGTTTCGTTCCTAGGACTAGGATGTACATAAGGGATGTTTGATGCCGTGCCACTGGAACCCAACAAACAAGGAAATTGGAGAGTGGTTGGATAAGAAGATTCACGAGTTCGCAACACAGGAAGACATAACTATGCAAGTATCTGAGAAAAGGTGGCTGGATCACTACGTGTATACAAAAATCCATGAGATTTTCTTTGCATCCTTTCCATCTGAGCTATATGAGTGGATCACAAGGTTAGCCAACAACCAAGGGAGGTGTAGGCTCGACCAACCGATAATGTGGACTCCAAAGCTGGTGCGTGGACTAGAAGCTTCAGAGGATAAGATAGCATAAGCTATGGACCACTGGCTCGACTGAATAATAGGAGGATTTATCACTGAGTTCACGGTGGACATGACCATCAGTTACAGCAAGGCAGAACGACATTTTCTCAAGGGACCGCGAGGTAAGTATATTAAATATTTGAATACTTGGATTAAGATGCTCTTATGTGAAAAGTGGGTTATGCGAATAAATTAATGTTTGGGACTACGTGGAGCAGAAGTATCTACAAAAGTGGAAGCAATGAAGAATTAGAAAATAGTCCCTTAATTTCACCCTCGCGGGAGAGCAGGACGAGTTCATGAAAGTTTCTCTGAGAAGTGTGGTCAGTTTGATAAGGCAACAGATTTTGCGGTTACCTCCACCCACCTGCCACCCGCTTCACCTGCATCACCTCCATCCCCACCCACTCCACCTCCACCACCTCCATAGTTCGATATGGCAAGCATGATCAAACTACCGGTATTCAGAGGAGTAGGGAAGGAGGATATGGACTAATTCTGGTTCGTGGTAAGAGCAGTATCAAAAGCACAAGGTGTCATGGAAAACAATATTAAGAAGGCTACATTAGTGAAGGTGCTACAAGATCATGCATTGACGTGATACATCGAGCACTCTAACGACCATCCAAATGTAGGGATAACAAAGATCAAGAATGTGTTGAACAAGGAATTTAGCAGGCCTAAATCAGATACACAGTCAATCATCAGGTTTAAAGAGATCACGATGCTTCTAGGTGAAACTCCTTGAGATCTGGAGCAAAGGCTAAAGAGTACGATCTGTGAGGCCAATATGATGTTAATGGATGCACAACATTGCGCATGGTTTGTAGCATCTCTGACACTACACTTGAGGACAACACTATCACAACAAAAACTTTCTACCGAAGCTGAAGTGTTGGAGATGGTGATGAGATTAAATGAGACCCTGATATAGGATCCTAGGTTGGGAGTCCAACAAATCCATGCACAACTTCAGAATCTATGCCTGGAAATGCAAAGTTTTAAGTAGGATAAGGCACCGTGGCAAGAGACACGCAAGGAACTATGGTGCATAAAATGCAAAGGATAGGGGCATGACAAGGATCACTGTCCAATGAACACAAACTACTTGGCAAGTGGGGGGCCAATCCGTTGAGACCAGAGGCACAGGCAAGTCTGAGCGCGACACCCATGTTATGGTGCACGATCTGTCAGATAGGAGGAAAACACACGAAAGATAATTTTCATTTTCTGCAAAAGTATACACAGACTCCCTAGCAGTTGTTTTGTAATTTTTGCAGGTCGGTAGGCTAGGATGAGTGCACTTGTCACAACTACGAGTTAATGATGGATCGGATGCCAGCCTATAGAATGCGGACAAAAACATGAGCCCTCAACCCAGCTACGGGGATGGAACACTGGATTTCAGGGGCGAGGTCGATGACGAGGAGGAATGGGACCAGGAAGGGGCTGCAGATGGTTAAATTATTACAAATGCGAATGACCACGGCACTATGCTTGCGATTATACCAACCTAATGAGGATATCCTATTCGCACTGTGCTCATTTTGATAATGAAATAATAGATTGTCCTATGTGGATCACACAAATGCGTGAAAAATGGGTACTCCAGCCTCCTCTGACTCAGAATATACAAATGATGAGGTTTGAACTATGTGAAGAAGACCCGAGTGTGAACATGATTCTCAAAAGCGGTGCAACCATGGGGGAGGATAAGGGGAAGCAACCCGAGGAAGATACATGGGTTCGCAAGGCTCCTACAAAGGAACTTGAGTTTGACTTAGAATGTGCAAAGGAGACATTCATGGAAGCTAAGAAGAGCATCATGGAGGCCTCCACTTCAAGTAGTAAGGATCCGCCAGAGCCAAGGATGGATCCTTTTATACTTACTACCTTTTTGCAGACATGCATGAAACTATTGCACAACAACAAGGTAGTTAAAGGACTATAGGAACTAATCACTAGGTGTGCGAGGTCAGGGGAACCACGTGTAGTCCGGAAATTGGGAAAGCATGCCTTGCACACTGGAAGGGAAATGAGATTGACTGCGGAGATTAGTGAGTATGAAATGGATTAGGTAATCCTAGATCTAGGTTCGGACGTGAATGTTTTACCAAAGAAAACATGGGAACGCATGGGCAGGCCTGCGTTATAGTGGTCCCCTATTCAATTACAAATCGCAAACCAACAAAAGGTTTTTCCCATGGGGAGGTTGCAAGGAGTAACAGTTGATATAGAAGGTGCAAGCACACAGACAAATTTTGTAGTGATAGATATTGTCAATGACAGCAATCCCTATCCTACACTGTTAGGAATAGACTAGGCCACTAATATAAATGGAGCCATCAACCTAAAGAAGTGGAAGATGATATTCAAGAAAAAGTCACTACGCGTGGTAGTCCCATTGGACCTAGCCGAAGGAGTGCACTACACTGAACCAGTGCACGACAATTAGAGCGATGATGAGCTAGATTATATTTACAAGATAACTACACAAGACCAGGATCGGGTGAATCCGACTGCGGATGGGAGAATCTTGTGGGAGCATGAAAGCTCCTGCACATCGGATTTAGATGAAGAAGTAGAGTGCTGGCAGAATCGGTTGAGCGAAGTGATGATGCTGAAGTGCAACATGATGGTTAGATCACTGCATTGCGTGACAACAGATGCACGAGAGCTCCCAACATATGATGGTTTGACAACGGTGGATGAATTCCTAAGTAAATTTGAAAGTGCAGTACCCAAACAACAGGGGTTCGATGCATTGAAGTGGGCATTGTGCGCAACACCCACACAGTGGTGGGGTACCTATCAAGGAAATTTTGAAGACTAGCGTGGATGTAGAAGGATGATGTGCCTATGGTCTGGAACTCCCCAGTTTCAAACAAGAGTCAGCTAGCTAGGATGGAGCAGCTTGTGCACCCACTTGTGTCGATGGGTACAGACATGTGCTATGCAATCCACATAAGCACACCCCAAAATAAATATTAAAAAT